>JAUUDW010014990.1:0-10099 GCA_032361385.1 Panulirus guttatus | reverse complement strand
CCCACCCGGAGCGCAACAGGGCCTTGCTCGACGTCTTCACCGTCACGTGTTCAGGATGGTTCGACCCCGAGGGCGTCGGCATCAGTTCCTACACCGTCACCCGTGAGTCATCCGTCACTGACGACAGTCTTTAAGTAATCTGTGTGGGCGTGGATGCACCAGTCATCCACCTGTGTCTAAGGGGACTTGTAACAAGAAGCTTAAACCACTTGTAAAGTGACTTGTGACCGGGGCATTTGTAAATGACCAGAGGGAAAGTACCCGTAACTGACCTGGGACGGAAAACACAATTGTAAGTGACCTGTAAGTGTGGGAACACTTGAATGTACCAACATAAGTGTGGGTTTACAAGTTCCCTGGTGTTGGCCAGTGTACTCAGTTCTTGCATGGTGGCAGCGCGTCGCCTTTTGGCACATTCTTTGGCAGTGAACTCAGCTTATGGGGGATGATGCCTTTCACGGTCTCACTTGTTACGATCCGTGTTGATTTCTGGTGTGTTGCTCGGCAGTGTATTCACCCGGTGGTCCACCGCGTCCGATGGTGTCTCACCTGAGCAACCGCGGAGCCCAGGTCATCCCCCTGGTGTTCCCACCTGGTACCTTCGACGTCGAGGTCACCGTCACCGACAAGTGGGGCGCGTTCGCCACAGTCATTGTCGAGTCGGGCTTGGAGGTACGTCCTTGTCTTCCTGTGCTGACGGCACCCGTTGGATTACACGTTTGTCTCCCTCACTTGTCTGTCTGCCCCTGGGGTGCTTGTCTGTCTGTCTGTCTGGCTACGAGCCTGCTTGAATCTCAGCCCACATGGTTAATGCTTATAGCTACAGGTTAGTGGAAATGATTACTGTGAATTAGCATGAACGGTGCGTGTGTAAGCACAATATTATGTTAGTGATGAAAGTGGTTACAGCCTCACAAGAATTATTGTAGACATCGAGTTGTTGCGAATATCATATATAACTACAAGCCTTTGTGACTTATACAGGAAAGCCAGCATGACTAATACATTAGACTGAAAGGAAAACTGTACCTACTGGCCTACGCCAAAGATACACGTGACTATAAACCATCTTGAATGATATTTCATGTCATGAACTTATGTGAATGAGACGTGGCAACAAACCCTCATGAATGACATATGTGTCTACAACTCTACATGAAGGATGGTAGTGAGTACAGTCCTACACTAACTGGTAGAAATACAAGATAGGGAAGGCAGGAACGTAAGCCGTACGCAGCAGCCAACAAGTAGGTTTCAAACATGCCCCTTATACACAGCAGTAGGACTACCTACCTTGCCTGGCCATAGACACGACAGTAAGACCACTGCATTGCCGCCTTGGTAACAGATCCACATCGCAATGGCTGTGACTGTGGAGCGTTTGTCCATATATTGGAAACCCTTGTACACGAACAGCGATAACGTGATCCATAACCCGTGTCCTCCACAGATTATCATGCCCACCAAGGAGGAGTATGTGAACGCCGACTTGGAAAGCCACATACAGAAGTTAAAAGGATCAGGAGACGTCGAGATGCTGACGATGACGGTGACGGCCAACACCGCTGTGGCATTTGAGGTTGGTCTTTCACCTGGGGAGGGAGGGGGGCACAGGGGTTTCCTTTTGGCTGCAGGAAGTGTGAGTCTTCCTCTCGCACGCCACCATGTACTTTCTCGCTCATCAGGAGCCCACCTACGTACAGTCTATCCACCCACCTACAACCTATCCACCCTACACTCTATTCACCCACTTGCACTCTATCCAACCACCTATACTTTATTCTCTAAATATCTGTTTCGAAACGATTTTACTACAAGTATTATGATTAAAGACCAAATGCCATGTCAAGACCTTATATACACAGAGACAGTTCCTTCCCCTTCGTGTTGCAGGAGCGTCAGGCAGAACTGCTGATCTGCAAACTAGCAGCAAAAGGCTTTATTTACAGTTATTTTCTACATGTTATACTGTATGTACGTAGATGATGATTGTTTAGCTAAGCTTGTGAGGAATGCAAGAACTGAACGTGTGGTAGTAAGCCTAGTAAGACTTAGAGAGCTGGCAAGTGTGTGAAATGATGAGGATTGACTGACTGGCCAAGGGGATCTAGGTGTCAGAAGTGGAGGGAGGAAGGGGCAGGGGAAGACCAGGAGATGAAAGGATGGAATGAAATAGATTTTAGGGTATCGAGGCCTGACGATTCAGGAGGGTGAGAGGCATGCATGAGATAGAATGAAATGGATCGATGTGGTATATGGGGAAGACGTGCTGCCAATGGGCTGCACCAAGGAACATGAGGTGGTCAAGGTAAACCATAGAATATCTTGTGGGGCTTGTCCGTGGATGGAAGGCCCTCGTTTCGGTGCATAATACGTGATAGCTAGAGTGTGGCTGTATGCAGATGAAGCTGTTGTTCTTTCGTTCTCGACGCTGTGGCTGGAGAAGCATCTGTGTATAGGAAAGATATCTTTATTGCATCATGATAAAGAATAGAAATGAGGACGTCAGTATGATCATTGTCATAGCTTTGTAATAGGATGATACTTCCGATGCAGATTTTTGCTTCCTCTGTTTGTTTTCGCTAACGCCATCCTCTGCGGGCAGTCTGAATGGATGAGCCTGAATGGCACGCGTGAGGAGGAACAGACCAAGACGTTGCTGCAGTTATCAGATCAAACCAACACGGCTGTCAAGGCGCTCTCCCAGCAGACCAGTTTCGACCTGATCGGTCCCGTGACAGTGACCGCCAACACCATCGCCGAGATGATGAGCGGCTCCACGGCCGACCCCTTAGTGGCCAAGAGCATCGATATAGAAGCGAGAAACACCATCATCGATGTGGTGCAGGTAAGTCCACGGCCGCCGATCGTTACCTTCACATGTAATGTTGATACAGTTGCGAAAAACGGCAGACTCTAGTAGGTCTGATCTTTTTTTTATAACACTGACTTTTTTTAAGTAAAAAATACGTTAGAGAAGAAGACAAGACCATGGTAGTCAGACAGCTGTAGTGCTCAGTACTGATACATGTTGAAATAGAGTGATGTATGTGAAAGGAACATTGTCAATAGCAAATACCGGAGTATGGTATCTAAAATAAATGCTTGTTGAAGTCTATAGCATCCATATACGTACAGGTAGAGATATTATTGGAACAACGCACAGTTGCTGATCGAAGATATTTTTTGAAGAAAAAGAATAGAGAAAAGACATAGAAACAAAGTCAAAAACCAAAATTGATAAAGTCTCGGAAATTTTCCCAGGAACATCGTTACCATTGCGGTCGGAGAGGGCGTGAAAAGAGGAAGCTGGGAGTACATGCGAACAGAAGTAAGATACTGAGGTGCAGCCGGGAGGTCCTGAGGACAGGGTGTGCTGAGAGTAACCTGGAATGGGGAGAACATAGAGGAAGGGAAGTGCTTTAGGTACCTGGAAGTGGACGTGGCAGCTGATGGAGGCATGCAAGCATAAGTCATGGGAGGGGCTAAGGTCCTAAGCACTTTGAGGAGCGTGTGGAACGGAAGGTCATCGCCTCCGTCAGGGTGTTTTAAAGGTGAGGACGTTTGAAGGGTATAGTAGTTCCAGCAGTGATGCATGAATGCTTGGCTTGTGTCATGAACGCATGAGATGGGAAGAGGACTGACGTGTTGGAGGTGAACTGTCTGAGGATGATACGTGGTGTGAGGTGGGCTGGTCATGAGGAGAATAAGAGTGGTGCATCCGTGGTAGTTAATGCCGTCTGACCGACACAGCTGACGGGATGAGGGAGTCTGGGTCTGGAAGGACTGACTGTACCGACACAAGACGTCTTTGCTCAGCCGTACATTAAACATCACAACACTTCGTTACTCAAGTTTACGTTGTGTCTCCACAGGCGATGGTGGAGGGCATCGAACGACAAGAGGTCATCGCCCCGAAGCAGCTCCAAATTGCTGCTGACAACATTGCCAGCATCACCAGTAACCTCATGCTGGTAACGTACAATGAATATTAAGAGACTCTGGTGATTCCCGAGTCCAACAGCGCCTGGATTTAAAGTGTTTAATGTTAATCATAACGTTTTCTGATGTTGAAATACTATAATGAGAATGGAGTTAGAAGACCTGCTGGTAGTAAAAAAAGATATGAAGATCACAGAAAACATGGGGTTAATTAATGTACAGGTGAATTAACCATGGGTGCGTCGGTTAGCGTTGCTGACTGTGACGCATTCATGGGCCGCCCGGGGTCGAGCGCATAGGTTCGAGTCCTGGTTACGGCAGTCGGTCCACAGTCAATTCAGCTGTCAATCCTCCACTTTCCATAGAGAAGAAAGTGGAAAATGAGGAGGAGCTTATATCATTGTGGAGACCCATGCTCACTTGAGCACACTGGAGGTGAGAGGCTGCTCGCACCAGAGCCAACCCATGGACATGGGTACAGAGTTAGAAGAACAGAGAAACAGGTAGATAGATACTGCTGATAGGAAGAAAATTACAGTATTTGTTTTGTATTCAAAAGAGAGTGCAGTTGAATTATCTTGACGCCATAGTAGATTAGGCCAGCCCCAAAATGACTCCATCAGGTCATAGCCTCATAGTACCCAGCACATGCTCACCAGTCTATACTTACAGAGCATCGGGATGGTCGTGTCAGATGAAAACTGTACAGCTTCGGGACCTTCTGATCTCGATAAATCAGACGACCTGACCTTTGACACAGATATTGGCACGGACAGTAAGTCAATACATCTAAACTCCTCAAGTATATGCATGACCCATACTTTGCATGACGAATGTACATTCTTATGGCTATCAGTGGCTTCATATGTGGAAGAAAATGACCTTTTAGTCTACCGTCATTAACACCATTTGACAACATCTTGTTCCCCTATCACCAGAAACCAATGCACTTACCAATTTATGTCATTACACCATCTGTTCACCATCAGCATAATTAGTTGCCGATCGTTGACTGCCAACGTGGAAGCCAACAACTTTTTATCAGTGACACTTCTGACCACCATGTTTTCATTGTCACCACCAGTAACTACAACTAGTTCACTGTCTGCATCGCTAACCACCATCTGATGACCAGCATCGTTAAGCACCACATATTCATGAGAAATATTACTCACAATCTGTAATTTGTCTTCACAGTTTTAACTTTATTTATCCACCCAATCAACACCCTCAGCTCCCTCTTGTTCAACATGAATAGTTACCTGTTCAACACTAAAACCATTTGCTCACTAGCACCATTAGATTTGCTAATTCACCTCTATCGCCAGTAACTACTTCCTCTCCCCAAGGTAAGACTCAGTAGTTCACGACCAACAACCATAACTACCTCAGTATTAGCACAACCAATCTGGTGACCCCCAACCCATCTCGAGAAGGCTCCTTTGACCTGCTTCCTTTGTTCTCTTCCGCAAAGGAAATCTTCTATCCATCGAAGGAGTCACCTCCTCATTTCTTCCTGACGCTCCGGCTTCTTTACCATCCTCCCATGTGGTGCGGGGTCAGATGCTTTTCAGCAGTCTAGATCCAGATGATCCTGCCAGTCTTTTCCTTTGCCTAAAACGGAGCTCCCTCTCTCGTGGAAACTCCCAGAATTTCACATGACCTCCTTTCCCTGAATGTCGTCGTCTCTCAGGTACTTTCTCCTTTGCAAGTAGTCATCCACTTGCCTTTTTGATTATCTTTTCCACTATCTTACAGACCACACTCTTTGAGATACTGGAAGTTCACTCCAAGTTCCCTGTCTACTTTAATATTCCTCCCACTGTTCCACACGTCTCAAGACACGTGCTATCTTTTCTTTCATCATGCCGTCAGTATCTGTTCATCACTGGTATCTTACAGTATGTCTACTTCCCCGCCAGTTCACATGGAGGTCCCGGTTGAACTAAAGGATATCCGGAAGTGCAACGTTCGAGACGTGTCGAAGGATCTCTCTGCTGCTCAGGTTTGTTGCTTTATATCGCATCATTAGTAAATAATTATCTAAGTTCGCGTGACAGGAATAACTGGTATTTGATCGCGTCCACGTCTGCTGTGGTGGTGGTGGTGGTGGACATAATCACAGTAACGTAAGCCACTCTGGTCCTCTGTTGCTCAAAAAATTGGAGCGTTTGAGTCACTCTTTTACCTTAGACTCACGTGCTTTATATACTCAGGAACTGCACTTGTATGACTTGAGCCTGTATGAACTGCGCCTGTATTAATCAAAGTACTCTATCTTTATCGAGGGTTAAGAACACTAAAGATACTTGCTGGTGATTACTGTACGTGTTTCAGATCCCGGTGCTGGACGGGCTCATGACCAACCTGAGTAAGGCCTTCTTGAGGATGAGTGTGGTGGGCGAGGAACACTTACTCGATGGTCGTAATACCGTCTTCGTCAAGACGGGTCTGTAAGTGTCATCAGCATGAGACTGTTCTCGAGAGTAAATGCCACATACCACATACAGACTCATCAGCAATAAAGCGTGATACCACATACGAACCATCAGCAAAAAAAAGAGTCCAACATTTTTCTTGTGTCCTCCACGCACAAACTGAGTTCACGATGGTCCGCAATGACTGACCTTACACTGGAGTTGCGTTGCATGAAAAGTCAGGTTTGTTGCTGGAGCCCTTGAGACACGAAATGTGACCCCTTCCAGAGAGGTATTTGACCACCAAATTCTTTGCAGTATGCTTGTCTTAGTATGGAATTGTTCATGAATTTGGAGGACCTTGGCAGGCGCGAAAGTTGGTCTGGTTCTTGAGTAGAAGATATTCATCCTGAGTAAAAGTAGTGAGGATGGGACAGAGTGAAAGAGGAACGATATGATTATCAACATGCGGAAAATAAGCCGCAGAAATGTTTGCGTGAGAGTGACCTGGGAGTCCCACTTTAGGAAAACAGTAAATGAGACAAGCTGTCTGCTAGCAAATACTAGATCAGCTTTCGATCGTGTGGATAAGGAGTATTCAGAAACTTGTTCACATCCTACATTAGGCCAACACTCTAATATGAATCTGAAGTTTGATCTCCGTTTCAAGACAAGCACAAAGAGCTGCAAGAGAAGGTTCAAAGGAGAGCACCAAAGATGTTCCCCGAATTAGGATAGTTGAGTTACAGGGATGGGCTAGAAGCCTAAAATTTACCCACCAAGGGAGAGAGAAGAGTAAGAGGTAACCTGATCACAACCTTTAGGTTTATAAACCAGACTGATGATGAGACAATCAACAGTTCTTCGATAGATGTAGGGATATAACAACCAGAGGATATAACATAAGATAAAGTAAAAAAACTAAAAAAGAAAAATGCAACATCTTATCTTCACACAGTAGTAACAATTACAGAGAGAAAACAAGCTAAATAGGACACAGTAAACGTTGAATCTTCAATCTAAAAGATTTTATGAGACAAAAGACAGTTTAAGCGACTGGATCCCATGAGAGTTGAACTCTCTCTTTTTATCACACAAATAAGTGATCGGATACTTATTACCACACGTACTTACTTACCTTCACTACATTTCCAGGACTGTGTTGAACGGGTCATCCATGGAGAGAACCCTGGGAACAAGAGGTGCCAAGATCACGCTCCCGGAGGGATTCTGTCCGACTGGCACGTGTAATGACACCGTTGGGTACGCCGTCACGCTCTGGCCTTATCCAACACACGTGAGTTACATCAACTTCTGATCGTACTGACCCGTAGCCTTCATAGATTCTGTCAGCATCAGCACGTGGCGTGTGCAGCATCAGCAACGTCCTGTACCCAGGACATTTATCCAGTCTGGTGTTACACCGTCAGTTGACCTGCGTATGCTTAACACTGTGGTGTGGGTTTGATGCGAGGATATGCAGGGGTCCGTGATGTGGGGACGGGGTCCTGCATGTTCACCTCTTGTGATTCGTTTTTTTTTTTCCACCTAAAATATTACCTTTGGTAATCGGGCTCTTTCTTAGGTGATTATCAGTCCAACAGAAACTCAAGGTTTCGATTCTGAGCACACAAACATACGGAATATGTTGGTCACCATTACAAATAGTTTTATATCCCTTAAGATTCAGACTCATAAACGCTGAATCATGGGCTTTTCCTCACCTTGAGCACTGTCTGACCAGGTGAATAGCCCCTAACACGGTACAGAAGTTCTTCACAGCTATTCAGTCTCAACACCAAGTTATCTGGTCACATGATATTAATGTCTTCACTTACCCATTCACCCTCAGGAATATAAATTTATAAACCGCACATGATCTCTTGGCATTCTCATTATGTCTCCATTAATCGGAGCACAGTCTCATGGTGTCTTCACTTGAAGTAGTGCGTCCTTGTCTCTCCAGTTCTTATCAAGGAATCAATAAGATGTATATCTGTCTTATTCATTTTTTTGATCTGTCTCTGTTCCTCACCTTTTAACTTCTCTGTCATACATCTTCGTCAGTCTGTCTGTTGTTGAACTTGGCTGTGCCATCTTCGTGAGCTTTCATACGAGTACAAGAGCCTTTCTAACGACCTCCTAATGCCACGTGTCTTCCTCTAAACATTCTATTTCCTGTCTTCTCATAATTAGGAGAGCAGGAGCAACGTAGTAATGACCTGCGACGATGTGGCTGTGCATTTACCGCTCTGTATATCTCTGTTTGAGGGAGTTCTCCGCTCGTGGGGGCTCGTCTTCTGAACTCTCTATACCATCAATACCCTTGTAGACCTTCGTAAACTGACAGTAACCACACATGTGTAGATCTCAGCCCCTCAGCGCAGCTCGGCCCTCTTGATTCAGGCATCATGTTAGCTGCTCTTCCCTGGAGCCCATCGATCAGATCTTTGTCCTTCTTTAGGTGCCGTAGACCAGACCTTGTGTCTGATGCTTCCTAATCTCCCCAGACCTACACCACGAGCGCTGACAACCTGGCCTTTGGCTCCAACATCGTGGACCTGAAATTCATGGACCGGGAGCTATGCGACCTGCGGGTCGAACACACGGAAGATCCCATCGTGATCGTTGTGCCCCGATCGCTGGACAGGATGGGCGAGACGTCTTCCGCAGGTGAGGAGAGCGTCTGTCTGCCTAACGTATTTGTCGACTTGTTTGATACCATTTTAGCTCTTTCTCTCTCTGATACCTTCCTGCCCCGTCTGGTAATAACCCTTTGTCTTGAAATCCATCTCTCCGTATCCGTCTGTGTCTTTCTAGCTACCTGTCTTTGTTTTACATGTGCCTATGAGTTCTGTCTGTCCTTGGCATGCGTATTGCAGATGGTGACCATCCGTCACAACAGTAATCAAATTTGCTTCTTGAGTATACAGTGAACATTCTCATCAACAGCTTTCAACATCTTGTCATGTAAGTTCCTTTGTTAGACATCGTCGTCTTCACACTACCCTCTTTTATTTCTTGTTTCTCATTCATGATAACTAATAGATCTTTCATGTCTCAGTTTCCGTCACTTTCCCTGTTGGTCCTATACACTGATGTCATCAGCGTACTGCTAACTCTTGGATAAAATTATTTGTTCAGATCTGTCTTCGTTTTGTTGCATCAGGTTCACTTCCACCCATCTGCAGACTGTATGTAAGTCGTTTTACGTCTTCTTTTCATCAGCTTCTGATCCTATCATGATGCTTACCATAGCGCCATCAGCAACTTGGACTTGTTCCAGAAAAAAAAAGTATGGAAGACCTATAACTAGCTCATTACGATAAAACAAATATGAAACTTTCATACAACAAAAGAGAATGGACAATGTTTTCCTTGATTTTACAAAGGTATTTGACAAAATGAATCTATTTTTGTTTGAAAAGCAAAAAAACGAACCATTCTTTTTCCCATTCTTTTTAGTTTTGGATTTTATAACGATGCGTCGAAAGGATTTGCTAAAACTGCTCAGCCTACATAGATGATATTTACTTTACAATGTATCGTATGTGATTTGCAAATAAATATTTTACCCATTTTCAAATACACCTAATTTGCCTTCTTCACAATTATTTCTGTAACCCTGTATAGAGTCAGGAGACCATTTATCTGACAAAATGAAGTATAATATCAATAATATCTTCTTTATCAGGACCTGAGTTTGTGAACTCTACGGAAGCGTCAGACAGAATCCTTCC
>JAUUDW010014989.1:0-17519 GCA_032361385.1 Panulirus guttatus | reverse complement strand
ACGTCTTCATCAACCCCCAGTATGGAACGCGGATAGAAGGAAAAAAATAAATGATAAAATCTCCACCGCAAAAAAACTCACTTTAATATCAAAAGTCTGTTTTTATCGCCCTGTGGTCTACAATCTCTGCCTGAACTGGTTTGCCCGTAAAGCTTAAATACCATTCACTTTGCATTATTTATTCGACGCGGGTAATGGACCACACCATAGGTTATGCAGACCCATAATGATTAAAAACCAAACACGTTCTGGTTTTGAGATGCAATCAGCCTACGAGTGTAGAGATTCTAAAACTTGGATACCCACAAGATTTTTTGTCAGAACTCTTTTTTAAGTCTGATAAATAAATCTATTATAAGAGGCTGAACCATCACCCAACTGTCCGTCTGGTCGACCATGAAGGACGACTACACAAATCAGGTCAAAATCTGGGTTCCGACCACTCTCGGTTTACGGGAAGACCCGGTGACGAAGCAAAACGCCACAACAGGCCACACAAACACCCACCACGGGTCAGATAACGTCCCACCACAAAGAGGGTCAAAGGCCAGGCCGACCAGACCCACGCGCCGATCCGTCGTGCTGACGAGCGTCTCCGTCGTGCTCGAAGATCGTTCCGTTGCGTTTAAGGATTGTGTCGTCGTACTCAAGGACCGTTCCGTCGTGCTCGAGGATCATTCCGTCGTGCTTAAGGATCGTTCCGTCGTGCTCGAGGATCATTCCGTCGTGCCCAAAGATCGTTCCGTTGCGCTTCAGGGTCGCATCGTCGTGCTCGAGGATCGTTCCGTCGCGCTCAAGGACCGCAACGTCGGGCTCTAATGATCCCACCGTCGTGCTGAAGGAGCGTACTGTCGTGGACGAGGGGTCAAGTCACGGAGCAATTCCCTCCCTGACCCTGCCACGACCTCCCTATTTCCCATTTTTGGACCCTGTCGTCTGGAAAGGTTGGCGGAGGCAATTATCTCCCCCTGTATGGCTTGGGTGACGGCCACTAACTCACCGGCGTGACGCCCCGGCAGGCTACTCCCACCAACGATAACGATCAACGTTGTAACGACGTATGAGGAGTCACCAGATCATATCTGCGATGCCGGGTCACGTAACGAGGTCACAAGTCAGTAGATAGCATCTCCGACGCCAGGTCATTTGTAGCGATATGTCACAAGTCATGAGATGACGTCTACGATGCCAGGTCACTTGTGGCGAGGTCACAAACCATTAAGACTAGTATTTCCGAAGCCAGGTCACTTGTAACGAGGTCACAACTCATTAGTTAGTATCTACGATGTCAGGTCACTTGTAACGAGACACCAGGACCCGCTAAGTGATACCTACGTCTCTTGCAGGCTAACTCCGTGCCCGTCCGGCAAGAGCAGAGGCCACTGGCAGTACTCTTCTGACCACTGACTCCTCCTCCGTGGTTCGACAACACAGACTTTTAATTCAGACGCAAAATCACGTTTGGAAGAACGCTTTACGCTCCTACTGTGCATACTCATCGCTGGTTGGCAATTGCGTATCATTACGCAATCAACTTCCTTTGCAAGCGTGGACGATGAACTGGACGGCAACAGTGAACGGTGCCCCTCGCTAATTATACGTTAGGTAATGGTCGGTTGTCGCTTGGTACAGGCAGCTGTTGGCATTCCTACCAACCCCTAATTATCACGTGACATGAGCCGAGAAACCACTCGTTACCAAACTCTGGTACTGCCGGCGATCTCTCACCAACTGTAAGGAAACATCCCCCAAAGCCCTTGGGAATAGACCCTCCTCAGGGAACTGTCTACATATGTGTCACAAACAGACTGGAAACGTAAGATGCCTGTTCTTGGATCATCTACCACACACACACACACACACGCGCGCATACACACACACTCCACAACATTCACAGTCCTGCCCTTTTAACAGTCAGCAGAGGCGCGCACTTTTAAACAATCACGACCGAGTGGTTCTGGCCACTGACTAAATTACACCCTTGTTTCACTGTCGGGAGGAAAAATAAGATATGAGCAAAAGTTCCTGGGCAGTGACCTCGGCAGCCTCCTCCCGGCTAGGCTCCTGGCGCGAGATTAATTAAAAGGCTTCTGCTGCCATCAGCCTCATGCTGTACACACTCACACAATGCGACATAGAAAGGTACGTCAGAGCATTTAACAGATTTTTCCTTGTAAGACTTATAACAGACGACAGAGTACTGTTTCTCCAAAACAGTTCACATGACAGTCCTCTCACCGCACAGCATGCTGCTCTGGTGGTCACTGCTGCACACCCCTGCCACTGATGTCACACAACACGTGCTATAAAACACGCTGACGCTCTACACTCACATAACTTTCACTGTGAGGACGAAAATCTTTCGCTTACCTTATATTTGTCATTGAATCGGTTTCGGAGGTCTAACTCCACAGCTCGGTCCGAGACCTTACCTCACCTCACTCGACAATGGCTCTGGAGGTCTTCTAACCCCACAGCCCGATCTGAGTTCAGGGCGACGCGTCGCTGCTCTTCTCATAAAGGCTGATGGAGGCAGCGGCCCCGCAACAGCCTTCCTTAAAATGAACCTCAACGAATGGGCGGTCGAAGATGCTATGAGAGCGAAGGTAATGAAAAGACTTATAGATATCTAATGGAATCGCTGTCATCATGGCTGACATTCATTTTCAAACAATCGTCCTTAAGATCATCATAATCTCCATCACCATCATTACACCCGATGATCATCATCGTTCCCAGTGCAGTCATCACCATCAATATACCTTATGTCGTCACACCTGCATAATTCCAGGAACTAAAATATGCAATGACTGTTTAATTGTCACTTATTTCTTTCGTAATGACTTCTGGTTAATACCCTCTGTACTCTAAATGAACTCCAGGCGTTTATGGAACTGATTTGAATAATCCTGCTTGTTTCTGACTCGCCTCTAAAAACCTCCAGCTTACATTCTGTACCGACTTTCATATTTCCGGGTATTTCCTCCGTGCTGCACTGCCTGGCTGGCTTAACCACAGACCTTTACAACCTGTGGCAGTGTCCAGAGGTGCTGCAGTGGTCTGGCTGTGAAGCAGGTCTAGAGACCGTCTCCATGAGGATGCCGCACGGCCATACTGATAACAATAAAGCTAAGTAGATCCTGTGTCCAGACCGCACTGCAGGTAGATGGAGATAAAATCATCGGAGAAAAAGCTCGAGGGAGTCATGGACTGGTCGATAATTTGGTGGTGGGGTCAGAGTGGTAGAGGCGCCACACGACCATGGCGTTAAGCAAATATCCAGTGGGATGAAGGTCATGAAGACACCGATGAGGTCAAAAAGACAATGGTGAGGTCAAACAAGTTATTGGGAGAGTTCAGCAGGTAGAGGTGAGTAGGTCAAGGGACCAATGTTAGTATCACGTGACAAGCCAAGAGGGGTCACAACTGTACTGGCGAAGTGACAAACTTATGTGCTGATTGGGGTCAAGCAGGAACTGGTGGGGTCACACAGCTTGTCGCGTCCTGATGGGCACTAGTGGGTTGGGAGAGACAGCCAGCCAGGCACCGTTAGGTTCTAATGGGAGATCCGAGTTGCTGTGTTGACGTGGTGGTTCAGACAGTGGTAAGCAGAAGGGGGCCATCTGGGTTCAGGTGTGAGCAACAGCTGGCTGCTGCTGCTGTTGCTGCTGCTGGCACCAGGCGTTAGGAACACAGGCGAGCCACAGAGTAAACAGTTCGCGGATGCCAGCCCGGTCTTTCCGATGTAATCATCCGCACCGGAGCACGACGTCCAAATATAACCGCGTTTGATCTAGAGGGTTCGCGGGACGCCCCAAGCCCGCAAGGTGACTTCCCGATGACTTTGCTGCGGACTTCCAGTGTACATCACGGGCGGTATACTATCCAGTCCGTGCCACACCCCGGGAGAGTGAAGGCCGTGGGCGACTGCTGTTCTTAACGATAACACGACAGGCAAGATTTACGAGAGGATTAACTCAAGGACTACAAAATGTTCATCCATTTTTCTCCTTCATGAACATCTATGAAGACTCGATTTCTTCATACGTACAACATCAAGCGTGCTACAGTGTCCTGATGCAAGGAAGACTTTCAGAAATCTTCAAACACGCGGACGCTGACGACAGAGTTTGAAAACAATTCTAAACCAAATAATGCCCGAAGGATGAACTTTCAACACTGTAACACCGGCTTTAAGCTTATCAAGTGACCCAACTGCCACTCAACCCGCCATATCGACGACACAAAACTATAAACGTCAGTTTTCGGGCACTAGAGGAGGCCCGGGCAGGAGTTGCGGCAGATACAAACACTGTCAGCAAATTGTGTCTTTAAGAAAATAGAATTTCGAGAAGCGATCCAAGAACAATCACCAGGAGCCTGATAGAGCTTGTGGGACAGCGTCCTCATACCAGCACCAGATAACTCACGACACCTGCCGTCCGGACTGTCTGTCTTTTGAGGATCGGCAGAGCTGGAAGAAGAGGAGAACTACTGTCCCTCGTCCATGGCGACCTCCTTCCAGGAGCTGGGGTCCAGCAGGCGCCGCTCTGCAACCAACCACTCCCGGCTCACAATGGGCCTCACAAAGTGAGTCCATGGGGACCAGTCTTGCACAACATATACTCACTGGAGTACTAAACATCCTCGAGTGATTGACGAAGCTGATACACCTTCCTACACTTCCCCGCCTCACACACAGTTCACACCTACCCCCCTGACGCTGCGGCCTCTCCCGACACATGTGTCATACCGGTACAATGCCTGGCCACGTTTACGATCACCGTGGCCTTTATCTGTCTCCGAGAGGAGGTGCGGACGCCATATTCGGGAGGTGGAAGCACCAAGCGGGAGGTGTTTCACGACAGAGCGTTGGGAGATGCGACCAAGGTTCGCCTCGCTCTCTTATCGCAACACAGAGACCGCAACGGATCAAGGGGCTGCCTTGGTGCATCCGTTTTCAGACCCCATCGCTACAGAATTTCTGGCGACGCGTGGTACAATGTTTTTGGGAATCGTTTGACACAGTATCTATGGAGTTATGTGGTAGAGTTCTTAGGGAGCTGTATGTGTGGTTCTGTGGCTTAGTAAACATTGTTTGTGGTAAAGTGGTTTAGGGAGCTACATGTGTGGTACAATGGTTTAGGGAACTGTGTGGTACAGCGGGTTTGGAAGCAGAGTTCCATGTGTTTGACGGTTGTACAGTGCAGTGGTTTAGAGAGCTATGGTGCACTGTTTTAGGATGTTGTGTTAATGGAGCAGCGTTTTAGGGTGCTGTGTATATTGTTCATGGTTTAAGGAAAAGTGTGGTACAGTAGTTTAGTAAACGGTGAGGTTCTAAGAAAGTGTAAGGCACAGTACTTAGGAACACACAGGGTACAATATCTCTAAGAAGATGTAAGGTACAATATTCAGGAAGGTGCAGGGTACAATATATCTAAGAAGCTTTGAGGCGTAATATGCAAGAAGCATTAAGGTACCTTATTTAGCATAAGGTACAGAAGGTACGCTACACCGTTTAGAAAGCTGCCACACTAAGGTCCACAAGGCGATTAAGTTACAGTGGTTTAACAGCGAAGTACCATGTGGTGGGTGGTAGGTGGTACAATGGTCTAGGGGTTAACACTGCCACGTTCACAACCTTCACGTATAATTTCATTATGTGGTTCCAGTCATGACCTGGTGTCCCTGAGCTGAAGAAATGTGTGTGGAAATTCCAGCAGTATTTATACTGTACGAGGAGGGGGCTGTGTAGTACTACTGGCCCAATCTTTTGAACTTTTCTACTATATTATTCAACTTTTTAAACTTTTGTATAACTGCTCATATTCACAGTTTCATGACTCAATTTATTCAATTCATTCACCACTCTTCTACTACGAAAGTACATCTTAACATATTCTCCAACAAGTTTTCTTCCTCAGTTTCATGTTAATGTTGTACCCTCCTCTGGACCTTCTCTATAAGTTCTTTATGCTTCTTTAAGTGCGTAGACCAAACCTGAAAGGCATATTCTAGTTTGGGCCTCATGTAGGATACGAACGGTTCGCTGAATATTTTCTTATTCATGTGCATGACTGCAATTCAAATACGTGCCTACACACTGCTTTTCTCCTTTGCTAGGCTCAAAATGTGGGACAAGGAACGGGTTAGGGACGATGTCGACCACCAAGTCCCTCTCACACAGGTTCCTGCGGCTTATTTACTTATAGGTAATATTGATATCAAGGCCACGGCCTTCTTCCAAAGGGTCCCATCCTCATTACTTTGTATTTACTCGAAATGGATTTCATCCATGTTTCAAACCAATTTTTGTGGTATGTCTTGGTCCCGTTGTGAGATGATGCAAAACTTGGTTTTTCGTTTCCCTCAAGACCTTGGGACAATTGGCAAACATTCTCAGGCGTGAGTCCTTTGGGCAGGTTGCTCCCATAGCTCACGAAGAGCAGTGGTCCCAGAACAGAACCCTGCGGCACGCCACTAGTGACCTCCACCCATTTCGGGATGGCTCCCCTGACATGACTCCTTTTGTACCCTTCCACTAACATCATCTCGTGCTCATCGGTGGAGTCCACCCCCATCGTTCATGCCTGAAGATCAAACTTCTATACCAACACCCTGGTTGATGCGTGCACTGTCCAGTGCTTTTGGGGAATGTGCTGAAACGAAGTTGCTGATATCGAGGATGAAGCCTTTTCTTTCCGAGTTCTCCTCTCCTTCACACACACAAATATACTGTCACCTCCTGATGGATTGCTTGTGCGTAGTGGAGGGTCATCCAAGCTGAGGAAGGACATCCGGGTGATTCATGCAACATGCGGGTCAGCGTCCCCGGACCACATGAAGAACCCAGGAGCTGACGTTATCATCAGTCACACTTTGCCATTCCCTAAGCCTTCCGCTACACCCAGTCCCAACACTCATTTCGAGCACACTCATTCATAACACTAACGTATTACACATTCTTTCACAACAATCACATTATGTACATTCATTCATAACACTCACATACTGTACAGTCACTCCAAAACCACAGTACTCTTATGAGCGATGCTGGCGCCGTGCAGCAGCAGCAGCAGCAAAGCTCAGGTATTTTGCCACTGGGGAAATATATGTATTTGCTGGACTCCGTGGAGTGTGCATCCGGCGGGGGCCAAGGCTGATTGTTACGCACACGTGCTGGCCAAGGCCAATCCGGTGCTCTACTCTGTTCACTGAAACATTCTTGTCACAAGTGTATAATTCCCCTTTGCCTCCAGACTTTTAAAGAGAATAAAGAAAAAAAATACTAGATTAAACGGTAATTCTACAGTAGAATTTATTAATTATTGAACGTCTAAGTCCAGCCATCACATGCACTGGTGCCTCAGCAGCTTCTCAGTAAATATCCCAATATTCGCCAGCTGTTGTCGACATGTTATCCAACCATGTACACAAGAGAAAGATGGTCACCTCTAAAGACTGTCATATAATAATGTTTTCACACGATTCTGTGACAAAAAGAATATATGAAACATCTCTTGCTAAAAGGGTAAAGGCAATACATCAGCTGACTCAACCATCACCGTAGATGAGAATACAGATGATCCATTTTGTGAATGGTAACCCTGGGGTATGGTACAGTCTAACTAGTCATAATTGCATTCTGAAATGAAATATATAAAACTCAAATATATTTTTATACTGATACACATAACCAACCAACTTCTATGAAGATGAACAAAGTCTGGGAGAGATGTGTCAAATAATTGAAAAGGTGAAGCACAAATGCATGATGGTGTGTGTGCATACATACATACATAGGACTAAAGACATGATAAATATGTAAAAAAGCTTAAAATACGGGGCAACACAAATGTAAAACTCTCTCCTCGTAACACACAAATACTTATCTCTCTCACACACACACATACACACACACACACACACACACACACACATACACACAGATAACAATCTTTCAAGATTAGTTAACTTGTTACTGTTATGACTTCCCAGTTGCTGTGATAAATGCAATACCTCAAATATGTATTCTGAACCGAATGGCTGCCTAAATTCAACAAGCCTTTTCTTTATCTATCATTCAGACCAGAGGAGAAAGATGCTGACAGACACAAAAGAGACGCAGGCACTTGGGCAAATACAGAGGGAATGAGCGAGCCAGACGGAGTGGGAAGTTTAGACACCCGAGAAGTTAGCCACGAGAGGAGACGCAGAGACAAGAGGACAGACACACAGGGGAACATGACGTGAGATGGAAGGATATGAGACACAAGGGGGAAGCACACGCCATCCCAACTCCGTGCACCGAACCGCGTCGAGAGTATGCAACGTCCAGCCCCGACATATCATGGGCCACGCATATAGTGAGAGCGTGTGTGGTATTAGATTTAATCTTAACAACCGAAGTAGGTGTTAAAGATTTTCGGTTGGTGAACGTAGCTTGAAGATGATGGCCCTCAGGACCCTGGCAGCTGACAGGTGTAAAGCCCACGTGAAGTGCAGGTGAGCTTGTAAATAAGATGACCGAACTTACTGACTGGGCGACATAAAATGTGTGTGAACTCAACATGGTGCCAAGGAAGGCCGCAGCTATGGGCATGGTGCACACGATGTGACGAGGCAGGGCATGCTGCAAATAGTGTGGCGAGGCAGAGCATGCTCCACAGAGTGTGGTGAGGGAAAGCATGCTCCGCACAGTGTGATGACGCAGGGCATGCACCACACAATGTGGCGAGGTAGGGCATGCTGCACACAATGTGGCGAGGCAGGGCATGAGCTCCGCACAGTGTGACGAGGCAGGGCATGCTACACACAGAACATGTGTCGTGCAGACTGAGCAAATGGTCCATGAAAATGTGTCTCTTTGTTGCACATACGAATTTACATACACGTAAGACGTGAATGAAACATTATTTTACTACAGGAAATCAATGTAAAATAAATTTATAAGATATGCATACATTCCAGGGAGTTTACAACCCGGGAAGGCATAAAGTAAAACATGAAAGACGTGGAGTGTGCAGGTGAGGAGGGAAAGAGTGGTTGATGGCCCGCTTATACCAACAGGCAAGCAATAGAACCCAACACAAACAAACAAGATAAGAACCAATGTGCAGGCACAGCAAGCACGCACGTAAGGCAGGCAAGGAGGGAGGGAGGCTTAACCTGCAGTACACATTCAAAATACTTTTACTCACAAATCGACCACATAATCTTCGAAACGAATTCATAATTGATGCAAGCCCGACGGGTCTCGGGAGGCTGACGTAGTGGTGGTGGACGCTGAGACTGGCGGTGTGGTGCAGGCCGGAGCTCACTGCCCGAAGGTCGGGGCAGGAGGAGGCGTGGAGGAGACTGGGCTCATGGTGCACGCGGAGGCCGCACTCCACCGTCAGCGTGCTAGTGAGGGTGATCCACAAGGGAAGGCTGTGGGCCTCGTCCCGCCACGCGCCTCCATCCTCACCGACACCCACAGCAACCGTCCCCGTGTGTTCCTCTCGAGTCTTGTATTGGAAAGTGAGGATCTTGATGGATGAACGCCCCAGTCCAGAGTTCCTTGAAGTTGAATTTAATAGCCCACTTCAGACCAACGATAATACAATATCTCTGTTATAAGCCCGCCCGACGGGAGTGGGTTTTTGCAGCACTTCACTTTCAATGTAATGCTTTTTGTTCTCACTTAATTCCACTTAGTAATTTACCTGCCAAATGTGTTGATCGTATCAAGGGTGGCGGAGGGGTGGCGGCAGCACCGGCCGGGATATACCTCAACACAGCAGAGATAATCAGTGTAAGTGGGGATGGCAGCTGCAACACTGGTGCCCCAGTACTGCTGTAGCACCAGTGTTGCACGTCACAGACACACACACACACACACACACACACGCGCGCACGAGGCTCCGGAAGGTAATCACCTCTCTTTGTTCACAATGTTTCGTCTCGTGTAGTTGAACGCGTGAGTACTGGCGACCACAACACACTGGCTATATTAATAACTGCACCGCTGTCACCAGCGAGGCGGGTGTGCCGAGGTGGGGCAGTACTGTGTGGCACTCTCGTGTGGGCACTGCTGTAAGGACACAACGTATGAGGCACTCGCGGGGCACTGCTGTAAGACACTGCAGTCAGGCACTTCTTTAAGGGGTCTCTGTTCTCGCGAACACAGCTTCTACATCAGTCGTTATCTTCACAGTCGATTCACCCGTAAGGTTTTATAAGGTATACAATTTCGGTATCATCGGAAGGTCGAGCTGAGTCAACAGTGTGCAGGAGGTGCACGAGCTGCCCGAGGCGTGGGGGTGGGGTGGTGTCCCTTGAACGGTGTGTGCCGAGTCGGGCCGGGCCGGGATGGGATGGGATGGGATGGGATGGGACGGGACGGGACGGGACGGGACGGGAGTGTTGCCCTCACTCACCCACCACGCCCTCCACGCACGCCCACCACACTAGCGCAGGAGGACCGCCCGATATCTCTTATATACCTACAGGCCAACCGCATCTCCACCACTCAACGCTTGGGGTGGTGAGGGCGTGAAGACGTGGGAGGAGTCAGGAGGTGTGGGTGCTGGTGTACGTGGGGAGGAGTGGGCGTGGGTGCTGGTGTGGATGGGAGGGGAGTGACTGCCAGTGTCACTGACGCTACATGTGGACGCCATTACGGGAACGTTTCACGGAAGTGAGCGCACCATAAAACATACGTCCTCTTATCTGTTGATAATGCAGATAAGAGCCTCTGGCAAGACAAGCCTCATGAAGAGGTGATTATCCTGACCGAAGTACAGGGGCAGCAGCTTAATCCGGCCCTCCCCAGCAGCAACAAATAACGAGACTATGGGGAGGCGACGACGGAACTGGGGAGGGCTGAGGGTTATCAAGACTGAGGCACGTGTCCAGCCTGGTGGAAGGTCTGCTGCCAGAACTTGACCCTTTGAGCATGAAGATGCGAACCTAATGGGTCAGATCAAAGACCAGGCCATCATTCCTAAAGGTCATGTCCTCGTGCTCAAAGGGCTTATGTATCTGCTGCACTCCATTCACCTTTGCCATATATATTGGAGGTATGAGTTGTTGTTCTGTTCAAGCCTTTACAGGAAACTTTAAACTTGACAATCACTGTGTCCCTCTGACCATCATTACACATCTCTGGGTCTCACTCCTCGTCTCTCTCACCGTTCGCACTTACATCACCGACTCTGTGAACATCATCATGAAATATGCCGTTTTGTTGCGAGTTGGCTTTTCTACACCATATCAAACCAGCAGTCATCAAACTGTGGAGGTGTAGATACATAATAATACAAACACGGCTAATACTGGAAGGCATAGTCCTTAATCTCCATACGAATATAATTCCCGGATGAAATGGCAGCTGGGTAGACAATGTGAGATAAAACACTGTCAAGAGCAGTGATGCTGAAGGCGGAGTGTTAGGCCGGGTAGACTATAAGGTAATCTACTGTCAAGAGGAAGTGATGCTGAAGGATAAGACAAGGGAAAATAACAAAGGCAGGAGGCCACTTCTATGCAAACAAGTACCTGGAAATACAACGAGGCTCCATGGGAAGGAAGGCCCCTGGGCTCATTCATAAACAGGAGGAAGGGTTTCCCCCAGGGTGCACTAAGCCGGGCGGGCTGCACGTCATGTAACAATAAATGCAAACCTGCAGCAACAAACAGCCTGGTGAGCCGGGTCCCCCTCACTAGGGAGCCTGGCTCCCAGCCTGAGCTGCGGGGTAGAAGGTAATCCCTTCTTCTTCTCTCCTCTCCTCTCCTCTTCTTGTCTCCTATCCTCTTCCTATTCCTCCATCTCTTCGCCCAGTCCCTTGCTTGCCCTCCTGCCTTCCCCTGCCCTGGCCTCTCCCGCTCCTGTGTCACCTCCCTGACAGTCGTCGGCGCCGAGATTCCCTGATATATTAACCGGAAATGCCCCTCTGGTGCCAAGGGTGTTCCCCTTAGGTGCGCTGGTAACGTGTAAGTGTGTGTGTGTAATTGCCCATTTGTTCTGCTGAGGGAGGGAGTTCTACTTTCTCTTAATTCATACATTTTTAAACTTCTGTATGATGTTCCCATTCACAATGTCATTATTCAATCTATTCCTCTCATTCATTACTTCTATACTATAAAAGTACTTCTTTACATCTTTTCTAGCAAGTTTCTTATTCAATTTTGTGTAATGGCCTCTGGAAGTTCTCTCCCCACACCTTCTGAAGAACTGTTCACTCTATAAGTCATCGAACAGATTCGAAAACTTAATAACTGTGATCAGGTCATCCCTCACTCTTCTCCCATAGTGGAAAAATTTACCAGCGTTTCCCTGTGCCTTGCTCTCTTTATTCAGGTGCCATTTTTTGTTGTTCTCCTCTGCACCTTCTCTATAGGCTCTATGTGCTTCTTGAAGTGCGATGACCAAACCTGGGAAGCAGAAGCTAATTTTGACCTATGTACGGTACAAACAACTATCTGAATGTTTCCTTGATCTTGTACTTCAATTCTCTTCTAATATTTTCCAAGGGACAGTTTGTCTCCTCTGCGGTACTCCTAATGTGGGACTTTGGTGACGGGCTAAGAACGGTGTCGACTCCCAAGTTCCTTCACACACACAGACTCCTGCAGCTCACGTTCTGTGTTATGATGTTCTTCCAGAGGCCTTCTTTCATTGTGTCCCGACCTCATTTCTCTACACCCAATTGAGTTGAATTTCATCAACCACGTATCAGACCAACTCTGGAGCTTGAATTTGTCTTGGTCTCCTTATAAGTTGATGCAGTCCTCCACGCTTTTTACCTCATGACCTTGGCATCATCTGCAAACTTCTTCAATTAAGACTCCATTCCTTATGGCACGTCTTTCTTTGTGAGCATGTGTTCATGGGGAGGACTATCTTGTCCAAAACAGATATAAGCATCATACACTTTGTATTCCCTATAAAATTATATGAAAAACTAATCTCAGCGTGTCTAACCTGATTGTGGAAAACGCCAGAAATGCGTATGAAATAAAATTTACAGCAGTGAGTGGACACAGCTTGTTCCTGTTCACTGGGCCTCTGTCGGTATCAACAAATGCTGCCTCTCGATTACTTCTTTGCACACACCAATTTGTCTCCATCTATAAATTATGAGCAATCCAATTACAGTCCTGGAGCAGATAACCTCGTCACAGACCATCAGGTCTTCTGTTATCTGTCCTTCCCACGTACTCACACTAGCACTGTCCTGCAGCATACAAACTAGTTACCACCATCATATCTTCCGTTATCTTACAGACGCCTCAAGAAACAACGGGCCGTTTGATGAGATTTCAGGGGACAAGACCCATAAATAAATATCAGAAGAATATCACAGGTCTCCAAACTACGTAACAATATTGAGGCAGGAAGATGGCGCAAGTGTGAGGCTCACCAGGGAATCTGAAGGCACACTAGCCCTAAGTGTGAGAACCATGAGGAAGGAAATAGTGTGATGGTGGTGTAAGAGTGAGCCCCACGAGGAGTCTTAGGCCATGTCAGCCCTGAGAACACACTGGCCCTGAGGTCACACTGGCCCTGGGGTCACACCAGCCCTGAGCCTCTCAGACGAGGAGGACAATGCAGTGGTGACCAAACAATGACGCAGCGTCTGGGGAGACCGGCCTCTGACGGGGCGTCGCTGTGTGCTCGTGGTTTCAGCGTCCACCTCTCTTAGTTTCAAAGTTTACTTCTCGTGGTTTCACTCTCTGCTTCTTGTTGTTTCACTGTCTACTTTACGTGGTTTCACTGTCTAATTCTCGTGGTTTCACTGTCTACTACCAATATACACTTGTCCAGGAAGAGCCAAAAAATTCTAACTCGCAAATCAACCAACCTACAGGGACAAAAGGTGATCATTTCAGTGCATTCAAACCATTATTATCAAACCTTCTCAGTGAGCAGTTCACCATGACGGGATATAAACATCATGGCAAAGATTAAAACCCACATACGTGGATCGAATTCATGGTCAGCCTTCTGTCTCACACGTACTCGATCAATTCTAGTGGGTCCCAATTATAGGCGTTACTGGACGAAGATAATGGCCAAGGTGGTTCATGTCAGGGCGCACCAGTAATTTATTTCTGGAGATATTCTGGTGTCAGGCCCTCAATCTTGGGTCGGGCAATATTGGCAGGGTGATCCCGCACCAGCACATCCTTGACACGATACCATCACGCCATCACCAACCCTCTGACTCGGGTCGAACCTTACTGCCACTCGCCCTATTAGTCCCTCATGGGCAATCTAGCCAACAGCCAGCCATGCCAAACGGCCCAGCAGGTCTGCAGCCCACCTGGCCACTCTCGGACCTCGCCACTGACCCAACTGGTCACCCCTTCCTCCGAGCCGCTGACCCAAGTGGTCATCCTTCGTCCGAGCCGCTGACCCATCTGGACATAAGTCCACCCAGACAGCAGACTGACGTAATCAGGTTCAGTGGCTCACGCGAGACAGTACCCCACTTGGCAGTATGCCCACTACGGTACCTGGCCGTAAGTCTAGCTAGCCACTTCCCCAAGAGGGACACGAGCCCTTCTAACTACTACCCTCATGTGGCCATCTCCCCCATCTTGCCACTATCCTCGATTGACCCCTCCCCTCCCCCCATCTAGCTACTCCCTCTGCCTGGCCAGTTCCCCATTTGGCCACTATCCTCACCTGGCCGCTGGCCCACCTATTCCCAGCAGCAGCAGGCGTGTTGGCAGAGTTAGAGGAAACATACAGTCGGGACGGAGTCAAGGAACTCTAATGAGATCTGAGAATATACAAAATTCAGGATGTTATATTATGATCATACAAGCTTCCTGGAGGGACGACGACCTGTGGCCCAGTTTAGCAGGGGGCCAGGCCAGGGCACAAGGGGAAGGGGGGAGGTTGGCGGAGGTAGGCTGGCTGAACGGACGGGTCTTGGGTGGGGGTGTAATCGTGGGAGTGCGACAGAGTTTACGAGTACAGATGTGAGCAAGCTGATGCCAGGGTGAGTGGGTATGAGTATCGCTGGGTATAGTAATGAATGGGGGGCCCCAAGTAGGCCCCACAGTCAGCCCAGCTGTTCATCCTCCCCTCGGTGCTGGTCGATAAATGGACACCTGGAGTAGGTTTCAGCAATTACGAGGTGACGTCGACTAGGGCGGACAATTTCCAGTGCCATCTCGCTTACCATATATAAAAAGAGAAGTGCGAGTAACGATGGGTTAGTGAGGGGACGAGAGGGCTGCGGTGTGCGACTCCTTACTTTAAACAAGACAAACGACAATCGCTGTCCACATCCGGGTATGTCCCGACACCCAGCGTGGGTATCAACCACCACGACCGTGGCTGGCCTCGAGTCCGAGACCAACCAGACCCACCAAGACCCTCCCTGCAGTGACAACCCTTTTACAGAACTACCCACTTGCGCGAGTGTCTGTAAATATACGTTATGTCAACTGTGACCCCAACCAGGCACTTGCAGTCCACTACTTTTTACAGCAGAGGCTTCTGGGAAACTCCGATTGTCTTGGCGCGTGGAAAATAAAAAAAAAACAGAAGAAAGTGTTCACCACCGTCTGAGAAGCAGGTCCACCGACGTCACCCTCATACTTAGCGGGATGCGGTTGCTTCGGCTGTCCGCAAGTCGTACCAGGGGGCAGATGGTGGGAGGAGGTGGTGCCCGCAGGGTCCCGGTGCTCACAGGTGGCACCGGGGACAGCTGGTGAAGGAGAGAGAGAGAGAGAGAGAGAGAGAGAGAGAGAGAGAGAGCAAACAGGACCTGTATTCCTTACGCGCGTGTCCTGACCAACTTCCGCTAAGTTAAGGAAGTGATGCACCTTGACCCTGGTCCCTCCGGTTGGAGCCTTCCAAGCGCATCATGGGTTCGGATCCCGGCACAAAGCTCCATCCTACATTACTAACAAAGGCTCGCCCTGGGGGAAGATTGCTTTGAGAAATTGACTGATGGAGGAGGGTAGGGCAAGGCAGGTGAAGGAGCAGGAGGGATACATGGGCAAGGTGAGGCAAATGGGAAGGATGAGGGAGACACGAGGCGAGAGTGAGTGAGACAGCAAAAAGGAAGTTATACAGGAGGGGAAGGTAAAAGGGCGGGGCAAGGGAAGTGAAGAGGAAAGGTTTGGGGAGGGAGACATGTAAGGCAAGGAGTGGACGGAGCTGGGGTGCTGGCTGGGGAGCCGGTGGAGGGAGCCTGTGGGGGGAGCTGGGGGGTGCTGGCAATATATAACAAGGGTGGAGACTAATGGGAGGCGAGTGTCATGTCTGACATCGAGATAAACAAGCAAGCAATTTTAACCGGTGTCAGGATCACCTGCCTTACACCCATCTGCCTCCTGCACCTGTGGCTACACTATCTCCCTCACCAACACCACCTGTCGTGCACCATCTATCACCACGCTACCACCTCCCTCACCACAGCCACCTGCCCTGTACCACCTGTCACCACACTACCAGAAACCAAACAGACACGATAGCTGTGACCCATAGACATGTCCCACCTACTTCTGTCCCACGAGGCCCCTAGCACCCTCCTATGTTCAGTCCACCAAGATTCTCGTTGTAAGACTGGAGGATAAGTTCCCGAGAGCTGGCTGCTTGTGCGCCCCCAGCACTAGCTACACCACGCAATACTCGGCAAGCTGCTGCGTCACATGATTATTGTCTGGCCATCGGCAACTCAAGGGTAGGCCGTTTTGATACCTACTTTTTTCCCTACATGTCGAAGCTTTGGAACTCTCTACCTTCTCATTTCTTCACCACTAACTATGACCTGGCACAATTCTCAGTAAGACTCGAGACACTCTCTAAGCCTGAAATCATGACCGTCTATACAGCTCTCATTCTTCCCAGCTTCACGTTATGCCTCCCCAGCCTGGTCTTCCTTCTCACCCACCACACACCTGGGGCTACTAATACCGCTGCAGAAAAGAGAGGTTATGCCAGATCCTCCTCCTCAGCCACTCTTATAACAGCATCTAGTGGCGCTAAACACACTTGGTGCTCTCGATGTTCGTCAAGCATCTCCTGGACCTCCTCCAACAGTTCGGGAAAAAGCCACTACATCACTCCCGGCGCCACCACCTCCCGCCACCTGGAATCCCCAGTTTTCGGGTTGTGATTCGACACCACAGACACATCGAACCCCTTCGAGATCCTTCAGTCCTTCTCTAGTCTATTACCACTGAGCTGGATGGCAATGGCAGAATTGGGATAGCCGACGGCTAAGATGCACTGGGATATGCTGTTTTCAACCCGGAGTTTCTGTATGTGTTCAGGAGCAGTGTTTTTGGATAAAGAACAGCTTCATCCTGACCACTGTGAATTCTCTTTCATAACCATTGGACTGCCGCCCCAGTGTTTGAGTAAAGACTGTCACTTTGACTCCCCAACCCTCTATCTTTATATTCCCAGTGCCTACAGTGCATGTATCTTTTGTACATTTCCAGCTATGGCACGCAATTAATGAAACCGTTAATTGTTATCATAATAATAATAATACTAATAATAATAATAATAA
>JAUUDW010014978.1:0-10099 GCA_032361385.1 Panulirus guttatus | reverse complement strand
TTCAACCGAGAAATGTCTTCTGTAAAACGATACCTTATTTCGACTACTGACAAAGGTGACTTTTCACTCGCGATGAAACATCACTTTGGCGGCATCTGGCAAAACCCCTTCGCCGTACACATTAATAACGATAAACTCTATAAATTATTTACAGAAATAATGCCACGCTGTAAGTAATTATTACATAAATCATGTTGATAATGCGGAAATCATAGAAACACAAAAGATAAGTTCGCCATGTTGTGGAATGAGGTTGTCATAACCTTCCCACAAATTACGCCATATGGCGCGACATGGCAACACAAGCTGGTGCCGAGGTGGGCATCCACAGCGGATTGTTGGCGAATATTTCAGGAAATATGAAACGGCGAATATTTTATAGCTATTGGAAAGTTCGTTGTCAGTTGCATATTGTGATTGGGGATTATACTGGTGTAGCGAAATGTGATGATTTTAAGTTTCAAGTTTTTTAAGAAGACTTTAAGGATGCGTGAGGGAATGGAAGCTCCGGCTTGCGCATGCGCTGTGGGTTCTTGAGCCAAGCTTTCACAACTACGATACAAGGAATTTTCTTAACCTGAAATTTAAATAGTCGAAAAGAGTATTGTTCTCAAAATAAGTAATATATACTTATTTTGATCCTTCAGGATTTAAGGTTAGGAACTACTACTTTACCGTGAAAACATCCAGGCAGCAACCAATTGCCTACGAATGAAATTGCCTGTAATAATTGCAGTTTACATTTCATATTTGTACTAATTAACGCCCGAATACGCCAGGAAAAGGATAAATCTATGTATCACTGTTGGTATACGGTGTAGAGGAACTATATGTAATTTTTTTATATATATTTCATATTGAATTTAGATATTTCCTGGAAATCTGGCTCTGGTATAACAATGCCCTCTGACGAGTCTTTCGAGAACTGTGTTCAGGAACACACTAATCCAGATTATGATACATTGTGGGTGATAATTCTCGTGATAATTGCGTATTTTAGAAGTGACTATGACTACGTTACGTCTTGATGATAAGTGATAACTGATGATTATGTGGAAGTGGCTGTGGTTAAGGTCATTCTTGATAGAAAAATGATTGATTATCTGGAAGTGACAGTGAAGGTGATAAGTGATAACTGATAATTATGTATAAATGACTAATTAACTTCATGGAAGTGACTGCGAAAAAAGTCAAATAACTGATGTTAAATGATAACTGATAAAGTGGCTGGCAATATATTCATTCCCCTTTGACATTTAACGAGCGATAGATGACTGACAGTTATCTAGAAGAGACTATATATAAATTTTCTATAAATCATTCTATTCCGTGAAATGAAAAATAGAAGGATTGGTCTCATGTTATCCGTAAATGAATTGGAACAGAAATAGCTTTATTGCGTCATCGACAGCGAATTGCACCAGCCTAGAAAACGCACACGTTTTTTAATTAAGGTTAGAAAGAATTGATATGTCTTTTATTTAACTTTTTAACTCCTGATGTTATACATTATGAAAGCATGTTATATTATCATGTTATTCAGACTAGGGTCTTTAGAGGAATTCGCTGGTTTAGGGATGAAATAACTAGGGTTTTAAAGTCACCAGTTGATCATTAAAAGGAATTTCTGTTCTTGATGGGAGATTTTTGTAAAATTCTGAGAAGCTTCGTAATTCTAATACCTGGGTTACGTGACAAGGAAAGTTTGAAATCAGATAGTTAAAAAACAATTAAGACCCTTAAGATTTCTTAGAACTTAATTTATTATTACATTTTTCAGTGAACGTCTCCATCAAACCAACTCTCTTTGTTGTTTTTGTCGAGTAGATTTTCTTAAGCATAAGTCTGATAATGTGAACCTCGAATTGTGATATAAGAGAGAGAAAAATGGGTAAATTTATAGCTCCTGCCTTACAGAGATTTTTTTTTGGTGAGTGATATGAATCTTATCTAACCTAACTTAACCTGACCTAATCTATTCTAACCCAGTCCTAACCCAACCTAACCTAACAATCTTATCTAACTTTCCATAAACCAACCTAACCTAACAATCTTATCTAACCTAACCTAACCTAACCTAACCTAACCTAACCTAACCTAGGGCATGAGTGTTCCTAGATAAGTGATATAGTTAAGAGTGCTTCTAAGAAAAAGTAATTGGTTGCCTATAACAAATTTCGTAATCTACATGGGATGTAGACTGTATAAAAATATCGAAACGCTTTTCCAGGTGGCCATTTACAACTTTGGTGGCTGTTGAATGTATATACTGTGTTCCTTTGTATGTGTGTATGTGGGTGTGTGTATGGGTGTTCTACGTTTATGGACATATGTATTGTGTGTGTGTGTGTGTGTGCATGGATGGGGTTATATGTATATGTACGTATGTGTTGTGTGTGTGGAGGGGGGAGGTGTATTCAACGTGCCCTGAGAGACACGAATGCTCTGTATGTGTTCTATGGAATTTAATGGACTAGTCATGTCGCCCTCGGGCGTCATAAATCCATTAAATGAATAAGTAAATGGTATTCATCACTTTGTAAAGTTGATTTGAAATACTGTTTGAATAAGTACTGAACTAGATTTACGCAGACTTGTTGGGGTTAACGTTGTTTATAACATTTCACACTTGCCTGACTGACTTTCTCCTCTTATACTATTTTCCGAGAGATAATTATCAATTACCGTATCATTTATAATTCTACAATAACGTTTTCATAAGTCCTATAATAATTGATAACGCCATGGATTTGTGATATCATATCTGCTTGGCCAATGAGAGACTTGCTTTGTAAAGACAACGTTTAGTGTTAATTGAAATCTTCTCAAACTTGTTTAATTCCCAACAGATTTCCCCACTTGGGTGTAAATAGTTGTTATTATATGCTGGAATATTTTTACGCCCCACATCCTTGGTTTAATGATTGAATAAAAAAATGATTAATGATTAATCACTGAAAGTGATGCAGGATATTGTAAATGGGAGAGGTTTTTACAGGCAGAGTATGTAAATAATCTAACATTATGGGAGACTTCCCCCAGCTCTGAAGTATGTGAAAACAGTCACTCTAAATCAGAATAAGGTAAAGAATTTACTAGAAATGGATAATTTAGTACAGCTGTAATAAGAAAATAAATAACTAATTAAAAATGAAGATGCGTGAAGAAATCAAGAGAAAGGCGCTAAGTGGAAAGTCATTTACAATGGGTACGGTGGTGATTTAGAGAGTATGATAGGATAGTATGGAAAGTATACGAGAGTATAATTACAGGTTAGTGTAAAGTATGAGGACAAGAGTAAAGATGGATAAAAAAATACATTTTTTCTTATTTTTTTTTTTAGGAATAGAACCGGAGGGCATTTTCGTTGAAGATGATAGACGAGCGAGTCTTTGATCGTGTGTAGTTCAGTTTCAATAGTTTATTCCTTGATAGAGGAATCGGGGTACTATTATTGTCACTAGGTACCCCTGTCCAGTAATACCAGACGCATCTGGCTAGTGTCGCGATTACATATTTAACAAAGGGGCTTACTAAAGCCTGAGGAAGATAGGATATTCCTTCAACACAACATCAATATTATTTACATAATGTCTGGCCAGTATGGGAAGGGGTCATCGTGTCTCCGTCAGGAGGTCGTGGAGTGGTGGTCCAGCAGGCGTCACGGAATCGTTGTGTGTGGGGACATCTTAGAAGGCAGTGGACACGGGAGCGGCTGTCGGGTCTTTTGCATGATGGACAAGGCGAGTGAAAAGTCACTTTTAGCGAGGCTGTATCACTTTGGAGTAACAGTCTCGTCAAAGAACTTCTCACTCTAAAGGAGTCTACATTTCCCTGCCACTGGAAGTAGCGCATCCTTGAGCTTTGCAGGAGTCTTTAGAAAGATGCCCTGGGTAACACCAGGACTCTTTCAGAGAAATGATTTCTGGAGTAATCATTAGTAAAATACTCATCGCAATAATTACTTAAAATTGTCGCCATTACTGTCAGTTTTATCACTGGTTTTTATTAATGGTAATTTTTATTGCTAATATTAACGCTCTCATGGATAATTCTAATTAATTTCGTGATTTTTATAGTCATTAAAATTGACGGTAAAAGTTTTTATTCATTTTTCTCGATTTGTTTTTGACCTCGTTAAAATCTTCGGCCGACTTCTGTATGTTGCGCTGGAATGACATTAATTATTCAGACGTCATTTCATCCGGGGATCTTTTCAAGGAGTCGATTGGTAATTTGAGCTCGCGTCGGTACGACCCTAGAGCGTGACGTAACGACCCGAGAGCGTATTGGTACGACCAGTGGGTGTGATAGGTCAGAGGCCAGGGTGCTATACGACCCTTAGGTATGATGTATTAAAGGCCATAGCATCATACGACCCTCAGGTATGATAAGTCTAAAGGTCACCCTTCCATACGACCCACAAGTCGTACTTCGTACCCGAGTGTCGCACGGTAGTCGTCACATAGATGGCTCTGTGATACAGCATTTAAATTAGGTTTTTGATTTTGTTTTTGACTTTGATTTAGAATGTTGCTGCCTCGGCTTCGTTTCTACCTAACTACTTCTGCGTGTCACACGCGCTGATAAACATTATTGTTATGGTCTTAATTAGTGAACAATCAGTTATATGAAAACCAGGTGTCTAATTTTGCCGACGGACTAAGCCTCGCGCTGATTGGCTGGTGCAGTCCAACTGCGGATGCGTGGGTGGTTTAGCTGCCTCTTGCTACCCGTTAACTAGAGGCTATTTTACCGGCAACTAACGTGTCTTAATCTGTTTAGTCAAATATCAGTTATTGTATGGCCATCGGCAACTCAAGGGTGGTGGGCCGTTTTGATAACTGTTTCTTTCCCTACACGTCGAAGCTTTGGAACTCTTTACCTTCTCATGTCTTTCCCAGTAACTATGTCCTGGCTTACTTCAAAAGACAGGTCTTTCACTTTCTCAAAAATTCGTAAATACTTTCCCTTGTCTTTTCTCTTTCCGTTTCATAATCCTCTCTACATTTCAATTAGGGCCCGGCTTTGGTGTGGACTTTTGCAAGTGACTGGAGCCTTCAACATAAAAAAAGAATTTTTTACGCTTATTATTGCCATTATAATTTCAGTATAAAACTAATGCCTTCAGTGTAAGCTGAGCTGGTACTACACCCTTAATGTCGGACAACGTAAGCAAGAAACTTGTTGGAAATTATGCAAATAAGTAATTTGACCGTTTAAGACCATTGGTTGAATGGTGTAAAGTGAGTGATGAAATTCTGAACGCTGACAACACACACATCCACACACACACACACTCACACACACACTCACACACACACACATCCACACACACTTACACACACACACACACACACACACTGTTGGGCAAATAGATTAGAGCAGCGGTGACGTCACGTTCCCGTCTGTATGTTAATCTCATTGATCGTCAGACTAAATAACTACCGTCCATTGGGGGACCGGTCCCGGACGAGCAAATTAAAGAGTAAATCCCGTATATGTAAACTAAGGCTGCCGGCTCTCTCTCTCTCTCTCTCTCTCTCTCTCTCTCTCTCTCTCTCTCTCTACGCTATAAACCCCACCCTCTCGTGTAAACTAAACCTCTGGTTTTCTTCATGTATACCTCTCCCAGTGTAAACTAAACTTCAACCTCTCCCAGTGTAAACCAAACCTCAGCCTCTCCCAGTGTAAGCTAAACCTCAACCTCTCCCAGTGTAAACTATATTTCTACGTCCCCCAGCGTAAACTAAACCTCCCAACCTAAAAAATAACTCGTGTAAACTGTATACTCTACCCACTGAGGAAACTTTCATGACCAACTTGTTTAGCAAAAACACTTAATTGGAACCACGTATTTAATCTTCGTAATCCCTTGTTCATTAATGCGCCCCTACTATAGTCTTTTGGCCCAATCACCATTTAACGTTCTCAGTGAGGTCTGTTCTCATTAACAGGCACAAGGGATTACCAACAGAGCCGTTGTACTGTTAGCTGTTGGCCCGCCGTGTACGGTCAAGCGTAGCATATGTGACAATATGTAGCATATGACTTTCAGACGACGCATATGTGACCATATGTAGCACATGACCTTCAGACGTAATATACATAACCTTCATAGATTATAGGTAGATAGATAGATAGATAGATATGCAACACACACACACACTCACACACACACACACACACACACACACACACACACACACACACACACACGCACGCACGCACGCACGCACGCACTGTGTGTGAGAAGGACTTGGGAGTTGACACTGTACCCAAGCTGTTACCAAGTCAGCAAATACGATTGCTGTAACCCAACGCAATCCCGAGGTGACGAGAGGGGTATATGGTCTCTCCCGCGACCATCGTTAAACTTAGTGCAGTTGAGATTGATCTTTCCTCTCATTCGAATTGATAATTGTGTGACTCCCGTTATCTGGTTAAAAGACTCTATGGGCAAAGTCGATAATCAAGCACTGAAGTGAATTCAGAAATATAAATGGTGGAAAAATGATATCTTTTTGACCTGGTTCGTGTTAATGTTGCAAACAGACCACTGCTTATTCTGTAATGGGCATAACATGCAGGACAGACCGGGAATTATATGATCGATATGAAATGGCTTGCTTTGCCTACTCATCAGAGGAGTTGATTGACGATGGATTGTCGAACTGTGTAATCACTTCTTTGGCGATGGATAAGCTTATTATTTCATATGAATTGGTAGATTTTTTTCTTCTTAGTAAAAAGTCTATTTTATTTCTCAGATATGGCTATTTTTAACAGTTAACAATTTTTATTAATGTTTTTAACACATCAAGTGACCCTTAACCTTAATCTTGGTTTACGTACATAAGAAAATAAGCGATAAATCAGGGTTCCTAGTTTTGTATAGTGTCTTTATACATCCGACAGTGACGTAGTCTTCCGTTCACAAGAAAAATACATAAATCTGTCCTCCCCATGTATCCTCAACGACACATATGTATCTGTTCCGTGGTAGATGAGGGAAGAGGGCGCATGTATCACACAAGTGAACACTCTCGACATATGTGTCTAGAGCCTGACAACACATGCACAGTGTAAATACATTTCTCAGTGTGGCTGGACTCTGTAAACAAGGCACTAGGAACCTGTTTTTTTTTTCCTTTTTTTTTCCTGCCAAGTAAGATAACCGATTGGTCGTTTACACATCATCAGGTCGTATCACAATAGGCTCCCATGTTTCTAGACATGCAAAGAGATGTGCGTATCTCGAGTTGTGCAGAGAGATGTCTCCGTGACACTGTCTCTCTCTCACTAAGCATTGCTCCCTTCATCTCCCAACCTCTTGATCACATAGGAACGACTCTTGAGAACGACTTTAGGGCCCTTGAGCATGACGGTACGACTCCTGAAAATGACGGAACGACCCTTGAGAACGACACGACAACCCTTGAGTATGACAATACGACCCTTAGGTATGATAACCTGACCTTTGACCAGACCTCCTCTACGGTCGGGTCACGGGTCACCCTATTGTACCCATGGGTCGTTCTGTCGTACTCGGGGGTCGTCGAGTCGCGTTTGAAGGGCCGTAACGACGTGCTCTAGAGATTAAGACGGACTTAACGACGAAATGATCAATAATTGATTATCACTCAATTGATCTTTCCATGGCAGCTGCCGGGTAGCATCGTACCTGCAACAGGTCTCTAAAAAATCAGTGCTGGGTTTCAGAACTGAGAACTGGTTTCAGTTGCGGATTAAACCGAGAACTGTTTTTTTTTTTTTTTTAGCCACACGTGTCAGGTTTCTAATACCAATGCTTGGTTTATCATACCACTTATGTATAGTATTCAAGACTGATCTCTAATACCATTACCAGGTCTCTCATACGAGTACTGGGTTTCTAAAGACAGGTAGATGGTTTTTGATACCAGTGCTGAGAGTCAGATATAAGTGATTGGTCTCTAACACTAGTATCAGTTTTCTAATGAAAGCCTCAGTTGGAAAAATGTCAAATACCTGTTTTCTAATACTTGTACCTGTGTTCTCTGGGTATTTTTCTTAAATCATCAGTACCTGTGTTACGTGGCTTGGGTCCTGTGATACACGATATTTGGTTCTGTAGTACATGACGTTTGGCTCTGTTATGCCTCTTAACACCAGTGTTAGGCTCCAGAGAATCACGTCCATGCTTTTAACACCAGTGCCGAATCCCAAGCACCAAAGTCACTTTCTTAACACCACTGTCATATCCGTAACACCAGTGTCACATCCCTAACACCACAATTTTATTTTAACACCAGTTTTTTTGGTCAGATCGTAACACCGTTGTTATATTCTTAACGCCAGTGTCAGATCCTAACACCGCTGTTATATTCTTAACATCTGTGTCACATCCCTAACATCACAGTCATATTCCTAACACCAGATTCAGATCCTAACACCGTTGTTATATTCATAACACCAGAGTCAGATCATAACACCGCTGGTATATTCTTAGCACGAGTAACAGGTCCCTAACACCAGCGTCCGGCCTTTGACATGAGTGCCCAATCCCTAACACGACTCTCAGATCCCTAAAGAATAGCAGGTCCCTTAAACTAACCAACGCCTTGGCCTTTAACACCGGTGGAGAATTTGGGACTCATTATTAAAAGTGATGAAATGTTAAAAAAAGGAATTTTTCCCCCCCCTTCACAACAGGGAAACAGAAATTGGTTCCGTTGACAAATTAAGCGGCGTGTTGCTGGGGAGTCATTCACGAAATAGCCCTTAAGATGAGAAGGAATTATCATAAATTAAGTTCCGACTCCCTTATGGCACTTCTTCGAGGTCATTAAATCTAATTATCTTTTTTTTCTCTTTTTTTTCTTGCTATTGTTATTTTATCGCTCCCTCCGGCTTCTTTATTTCGCGTGTCTCGCGATGGTTTAGGGCCTCCCTTTCGTGGATGTTGATGGTGCCATAATTCTCTTCGGATGTTGAAGCCTAGAGAATTACACACGCTCTCTCGACCCCTTCAGATGAATGATGGGATTCTCTGCAATTTTCTACAGGAGTTGGAAATCACGAAACTTACGTTTCTTATTCTAGGTAATTTTTACGCTTTTTCCCGGTTCATGACGTTTCCCAGAAACATGGATTACGCCCGTCCACGACTTTGACCGCGACCTAACGCTTCCAGGTAGCTCAGGCAGCCTTCAAAAACTACACTCAAGATTTTTTGATACACGTCTGAGACTACGAGAGAACCATCCTCAGTCCATATACCCTTACGTCAGCAGTGCCAAGTCCTCAACACAGTACCAGACTCCAGTACAAGTGAAGGACCTAGGTACTAGTGCCAGACCCCGACCGCCAGTGACCGTGCCAGAACGCCAGTGTCAGACCCCACCCAGTACCTGTCGCCAGACCCCATGCCTAGTGTCGGACCCTCTTAAACCAGTTGTCGGATCCTTTTACCTGTGCCAGACCTTTAACCTGACCTCCAAGACGATTGTCGACCTCCTGTCCCTATACTGTCGTAGGTGGAACTGTTTAGCGTGTCATCAGATGGAGTCGATGAGTGTAGAACAAGGAGATGTGTAGATATGAGATGAAAATGAGAAGTACAAATGATATTGGAAGTAGGGCAGAAAGAAAGAATAATTCGCACGTATTCCCTGCGTGTCTTAAAAGACGACTAAAGGGGTGGAAGCGGGGGAGCTGGAAATCCTCCCCTCCTGTTTTTACATTTGCAAGAGAAGGAACAGAGAAGGGGGCCAAGTGAGATTTTTTTCCCTCTAAGGCCCAGTCATCTGTTCTTGACGCTATCTCGCTAACGCGGGAAATGGCGAATATGTATAAAAAAAAAAGAATAGAACGGAGAAGTGATTAGTCGAGGCAGTTGACTCAAGAGGAGAAATTCCGTTCGGCCGAGAAAGCTTAAAAGTAGATTAAGGAAAAGGTTAAGAGAAAAGGTAGTTGGAAAGGGGCGGCCTCCTCTCCCTTCCTGGCATAATTGATTGCGTGGAAGTCTTGGTGATGCATGGGTGTGCCGTCGCTGTGCCCGACGTGCTGGGGAGAAAAGGTAATCACACGTAAATGCCGAAGGAGGGGGAGGAGAAGA
>JAUUDW010014967.1:0-10099 GCA_032361385.1 Panulirus guttatus | reverse complement strand
CGTCGGCCGCCCCCCCCGGAGGCTTCTGCCTCCCCACCCCAGCCTTCTTTCCCCCCTTAAGGCCAAAGGTACCTCAGACCTTTCCCTGGCCACTCTCTCCACAGTACCCTGGGCCAGTGGCCTCCCCTCCCACCCATCCTACACAGATCACAGAGTAAATCTATCACTCATTATATTTCTGTATTCCCAAAACTCGTGTACTGAATGACCAAATTAAAGACTTGGACTTTAATCGACAGCTGTCTGTGTCAGAATCAAAGCATCGACAACTGGCTAAATGATCGACAACTTAAGTTAAGACTTAAGGGATCGACAGACGTCCATGCCAAGACTGAGCATCGGCTCGACTTCAAGGAACGCATTTCGGAAATTACAAATATACGCAATAACATGTCCCGCACCTTCTTCCCTTACCAGCCTGAGCGAGGCGAGGCAGCGTCAAGACCAGACAAATGAGGGGAAAAAATTCCCCTCGCTCGGCCCAATCTCTTTTCTTTCTTTTTCTAATGTGACAATAATGGAGGGGAGGATTTCTGCACCATCCCCCTCCTTATAACTTCCTACGACACGCCGCGGTAGACATGTGGGTAGAATTCCTTTCACCTAACCGCCAGGAATTGCTATATTTACGTATGTTTGTGTCTGTAATTACCTATTTGTACTCCTATGTACACACACACACACCAGCCTAAGTCAGTTACCCAATTATCGACCAGCCCCATGGGGAAGATGACCACCTTGGTTGGGTGTGGGTCGACTGCCGTATCGAGGATATGAACAAATGTAGGCCTGACCCCAGGCTGGCAAATGCTAACTCGTGTGTGTGTGTATGAATATGCTGAGGGGGTTTGATTGAAAAGTACTGGTGTTGGAAGAACAGATGTATGAAGTAGGGGAAGGTGGCAGGTGATATATAGCAAAAATATGGGGGTTGTTACGTAAGCAGGTGCAGGGATGGGACTCAAGAGCGGAACTAACGCTGGAGCTGCTGTGTGGCGGGTGTGGGAAGCTCGAGCTTCGCACTGGCTTTGGGGCATAATGTGTAGGAGAACCGCTGGAAGTTGGTATGCAATGCAGCTGCACAGAGCAGATGCAGGGAAGAGTAGAAAGAGTCTGAGGTCGTAAACAAAAGATCCTGCCACCACCACGGAACATCAGGGATCCTTAGGCACACGAAAAATATGCCACTTCAGTTCGAAGACCGTTGCGCAGTACAGGCGAATTTTCGCTGGCCAGAGGAAGAGTCTTCGGACCCAGTCACCGGCGGGGCAGGTATATGTTTGATAAGATTGATCGAGACGCAAGTTAGTGTCCGAGACAGAGGTGCACCACACATGTAAATAGACATAGCGACAGGTGGGGGAGTGGCATGAATTAACAGCAGGTGCAGCCACGAGCAGTTAGATTAATGACCAGCACGGACACACGTTTCTCTTTGTCCCTAGTAGTCCGTGGGAGGAGGAGGGACTACCTCTTCGAGTGAATTCGTGTCTCGGTCCGCCCCTACGGAGAGAACGTGACGGTCCCTCGCAAGGTATTTGCGTGTGAACCTTACCGACGCCGCCAGGACAATGACAAACGACCTCGGTCGTTCAGAGCCGGATCCCCAGCCAGTCCATCAACATCTGTAAACGTTGGTCATTACTGGCTCTGCTCAGGATCGAAATGGTGGTTACCCAGGTCTCATTCTCTCTGGCCGTACCACGCTCGATCTAGTTGAGGCTTACGGGTCAGGTTACTCGCTCTATATTATTATAAACTTCAGTTGAATGGTGGAAATGATTGAGGCACCCTGATACCCAGACGTTTGGATAGATCTCTCATTGATATTTATAGCTGTTTGTATTGGATCATGGATTTTGATAGAACTTTTTGGAATCACCCGTATTACTGATCTTCAGATCTTGCGTTAAGCTGCCTTGCATTCAGACGTACGCTATCCATTCAATTGTTTCCGATTAATGGGATTCCCTGAATGATATGATACTGCATTTTCATCAAACGTGGTGGTTATGCATTTCATCGACGCTGGTCACAAGTAAAATATAACAGTTATTACTTGTATATATATCTTTATGTACATATATCATTATTTTTCCAGTAGTAGCTTTGCTTGATCATATTGGACTTGGATGAGACTACCTGAGCAGACCCTTTCTATGAAATCATCAGTTGGCGGGGGTGTTCCTGTTGCTCAGAGAGATGCAGAGTCGTCTTCGTAACGTTGGTATTCACTTTATCGACATCGCTGACTATATGCATGCGGTCACGTCTATGTTAGGTGGACGAATGTTATTTCTTGCATTCAATCCTACATATGTGCCTGTAGGCTTGTGTTATCAATTGTGCAATAAACTTTGAGTCACGGAGGGTATGTGTAGGAGAAGTATTATTGAGGGCGGTAGAGTACATTTCTCGTGTGTATCATAACTGATCCAAGGGATCATGGATACTGTACCTTGCCTCGGTATTTGAGAATAATGTTTTTGCTCTTAGTCAGATTTTTCTTTGTTAGGATATTAGGTCACTGAACGTATTGGCTAATGTTCAGCGTTTCGTGTAAGAAAGGCTGTTTGGTCTCTCTGGTTTCTAGTTACAAAAATAAAAGCCTGTACATGATATGGGACCTGAGTAGCGAGCACGCTGCTCTGTCACCTGGCTGTTGCCGCCTGTCGTCACGTACGCACTACTTCCGTTTAATTTCCGAACGGAGGTTTTTGTAAGATAACTCACTGTTCATGTATTAGGGATACATAATCCTATCACCGTATTTCTAAAAGATCCTTTACTTTAGGTTGGTACTCATTACATGGCTGGGCTCATGAACTTTAGAAGATCCTTAAAGAGGGCACGGAGTGCACAATGCCAAAATATTTTATGTACTATGGACTAAGCACAGAATACTACATACAATTTGCAGACGAATATCCTAAACGATTCTCCGAATACTCTAACCACAAACAAAAGATTGATATTTACACAAATACGTAATGACGTTTCACCCATTGCCTCAGAGTAGTAGTCTTGGTCTGGGCCAGAAGGTACGGTTTACCAGCTCAAGCTCTGATAACCTGTTAAGCTTCTCTACTCAGACGTAGTTCCCCGTGACGTCACCTCCGGCTGAGTCATGTTTAGGAACAAGTACGTAAGTCTCACTGTCGGTGGATTCCTGAATAATGCCGGTGAACCCTCACCGCCAAGGTCTCTTGCGCGCTCGTGGCCAATCCTGTAACAGAGAACAACCACCAGGGGGAAATCCTCGAGGTCGGCTCGGACGCAACAGCCGTCAGCGACAGTCGGAAAATCTTGCCAAATTGCTATGATGGTTGGCGGTAGGAGCTATTTAAATTTCCAGCAGTAGGAGGAGCAATTATGAGCCATTCATGAAGAAGAACCATATCATCGAGTGACAGTTATCTCGGCATCTGGTGTACAGGACCGTCGAGGGAATGTTATACCATGTCATATGTCAATCAAGGAGTATATGTTGTTTACCAGGCCTGTCTCGTTCTAATCGATAAGATTTTGCTGAAGTCCTTGCCCTCTGCGTTGAGAACGACCTTCCATCTGGTTGACATGTACCCTTAATCCAGTCCGTTGCTCGAATCGTGCGGGATCTAAGGTCGTCAAATTCTGATTTACGATACACCTTTACTGGAGTTTACACAGTACTTTTCAGCAGGATTACTGGAGGCAGACGCTTCCTTTCGCTTGCAAAGTTAGCATTAAGGATGTTTCATTTAATTGAGAAAGGAACGAGAAACTGTAGTGAGTCAATAAGCGAGCTTGGAACTGAAGTGAAAGAGAGATGTCCTTTACACTGAAGGATTTAGCTCGTTGGTTCCTAAAGCAGGCCTGTTCAAGAAGCGGAAACGTTCAGTTACTCACGTGGTGCGCATGAAAGCACTCTTTTACTCGCTCAGTATTTTTACATTATAATGACAAAAGTAAGAAGACTAGAAATAATGAATTCTGGGAAGGTATTTAGACACGGGTCACGCTGAGGGCAAAATGAGGCGATGTTTGAATCTCGTATCTGGCAGACCCGAACACCACTAACCGAAAGCACTTGCGTACCAACGGCATCGTAACTCCATATCAATTTTGTATGTAAACTGACTGTTCCACGTCTTCTGTCTCCCTTGACGATGTGATGATTCCACAAAAGTGCACTTGGGGCTTATCGTGTTACATTTTCTTCGTGGTTATCAGCATATCCCAAAAGAACATTTGATATAGAAACATGCTTGTCGCATATTTTTCTTGTGGTTACCAGCATGCATATACATGTATGCATGCATGTATTCACCACCAGCCTGAACCGGGTAACCATTCATGGACAAGTCCTAAAGGAACGATGAACATCTGGGTTTGCTATGCGCCGCCTGTCAGGCCAAGGACTCCAACCCAAACAGGCTTCTCTTTGGTCTACAGTCAGCAACTCCAACCACTACTCCGCGGAAGCCCATAAGGTACCACATTAACCACGTCCAGTCTCTCAGTACCACAATGATTAAGTATAACGTTTCTGTAATATAGTAGCCATGTACCGTCTATCATCTCCACACTAGCTATGTACAATCTTAGCATCACAGTGGCCTGAAAAAGGTACATCATCAGCGGTAGTTCGCAAGATGAATATCTGTTGAGATAGATATCCTTTCTTACAAAAACAGAAAATGAATTCACACACACACACACACACACACACACACATGTACAGTTCTGGAGACATTACAGGGGAAAGCTGTGACTGCCAGCCAGCAATTACCCTGGGCGTTGGCGAGCTAAGGGTACCCGACCGTCATACAGTGAAGGTTGCCCACTTCTGTAACGTACCGTATGTTACTTATTTTAATATTTGTATATCGTTTTCCTGTCATGAACTATTTTTCTTTTATATATCCGTTACGATTCTTGTCCATTTGTTAACTGTTTGTTAGGTAAATTTCGGATCTGCTTAAAAAAAAAAGGTAGAATTGGTATTGTATGTCGCAAAGCAAGTCCCCCCTGGTGGCTGAACCATCCATTGCAGTTTTACGACGGAACCAGCGCAATAGCATATATTCAACGTTTCCGTTGCCATACCACGTTTAATGATTATTCAGCAGTTGTTACTCGAAAACTCCAACATACACGTACGTACTTTCTCTACATTACCTGCTTGCTCATCATTGTCCATACAGGTGTGGAGAGTATGACAAGTAGCGACCATAACAGCGACCCAAATTATTAGTTACGTAAAGTTATGTTCGTTTGAGCGTTGTCTTCTCGCAAGTTTGCCTGGCATAACACATTCCCGTTTGGCTGGCTGACAGTCAAGACAGGTACCCATAACTCGTACATTGAGTGGAGATCATGACATACCAGCTAACTGTATCACGAGATCGTGCTACTCAAAGGCAATACAAGCTACGGTATAGTATCTTAAGTCATCGATAGCCTCGTATACCCGTTTCGTAGCCCACTATAGTTCTCATTTGCTTAAAGCATCTAACTGTACTCTGTAATAGTCCTGTGTAGCCAATACCATTTCACTGTACCCGCTAACATTACCAATCTATTGCATACCAGATTATCAATGATAATTCCTGATACCCTCCTGTACTCCTACAATAGCCCCTGAAAAACTCCATTGCCGAAGAAAAATCCCAAAGAACCTTCAGTGACCCACAATAGCTGCTAGTTACCTACCATACTCAGTATTGTTAACCCTAGTATGGTCCAATGCTTTACTGTGTACCTCAATAGATTCCATTGCCCTTCCAATACACTAATGTAAGCTTCATGTGCCATAATATTATTCACAATATTCTTTAGTACCTTCCCTTACTACAGTATAGCACTCCGTGCCATATCACTCATCACAATAACCTTCAGTAGCCTACATACTCTAAGCAACTCCCAGCTATACAGTACCTCACTCCATGCTCTTTAGTAGCTCAGGAGACCTCCAAGTGCCATTCCCTACCCTACACCAGCTTGTAGAGCATTTTCAAATCCCCCAGTAGCCTCAGTAACCACTTGATGTGTGCCCTGATAGCCCAACAAACTCATTTTCATAGCAGTTCTACAGTAATATCTTCATAGCCCACAATATCTGCTGATAAACTAGTAGATCCCAACACCTGTAACTGCAAGTGAGGCACAGAAACCCATCAGTAGCTCGCAATAAGCCGCCAGTACCATGTAACTGCTCGAGTATCTACCAGTAGCTCATGGTAGCAACCAACAGCTTTAAGAAAGGACATGAACGAGTTGGCTTGGGCGAAGGTCTCGCCATACCTGCTGCCGGTGAGTCGTACGTCAGAGGTGTAATTCTGGGGTTAAACAGAAGGGCGTGTGCTCGCCAGCGGCGCCGATCACATCACGTCACCAGGGTAGCATTTTAGACCCCAGGTTCATGAGAATACAATCTTCTGGGGCAGACGACGAAGGAAGGAAGGAAGGAAGGAAGAAAGAATGTGAGGTAGAGGATAGGGAAGAGAAGGTAAGGAAATGAGAGATAGGTAGAGGAAGAGAGATAAAGGAAAGGTGTAAGGAACAGGAGAGCAGAGGAGGCGATGGAAGAGGGTTGGCTATGATTGGAATATTGAGGATGTGGTGGTGAGAGATGGGTAGTGGTGATAGATTGGGCTGGGTTGTGAAGGAGAGGGTTGTAGTGGTGAGGAAGAGTTGGTGGTGATACTGCGTGAGTTGTGGTGGAGAGGGAAGAGGAGCTGTTAAAAGTGAGCAACTTAAAGCGATGATGGTGAGGGAGGATTGGTCATATGCAGCAGAAATAAATAGAAAGTAGTAGTTTCAGTCGTGAAGGATTCAAAGTAAATGGGAAAGTGTGGTACGTGTGGTTGAGGCAGTGGTGATAAGGAAGGGAGTGTTGGTAGGGTAAGTGGAAAAAGCTTAATGGAAGCTGCAGGTGACGGTTTCCTGGAGTCGTCGGTAGTGGTAATGATGCAAAGGTGTTGAAGTGAGTGTTAGTGGTGGTGATGGAAGATGGGTGTTGGATCACGATCAAAAAGTGGCTTTGATAAGTTACTGAGTAGAGGGTGGAAGTAATAATGAAAGAGAATGTTGCTGGCTGGGGAGTGGTTATGGTGGAAAGTGAAGAGTAGTGGCTGTGGATAACAGTGGTATTGCCAGTGGTGAGGGAGGGGGAGATCGTTGTGGTAGAAAAAAGATTGATGGTGATAGTATGGGCGGGTTGATGGTAGTAAGGAAGGGAGAGATGGCGATAATGAAGGTTATTAGGTGATGATAAAGTGATGATTAAGGAACAATTTGCAGGATTAGTGTTGAACAAGTAAGTGGTGGTGTTAGCTGCAAGGGAGATGTTTGTGCGCGACAGGTGTTAGGGTTGGGAGGACGGTGATATGTTGGTGTTAAGAAAGAGATGATGGTGTTGGAAGTGAGGGAAGGAGAGGGATAATGGCGTTGCTAAGGAAAGGCTGGTAGTAGTTCCAATGAGAGAAATGTGATGGTAGTGTTAAAGAAGTAGTGGTGGTGATGGACACTGAGGAATACTGGCGGTAATAGTGATGGTAAACAAGCCTGGACAAGAGGAGGCAAGTGAACATAGATGGAGATGGAGGAAGATGTTGACAGACGATGGAGACTGACGCAGGTTGAAACAAAAGCATGATGGAACTTTTACTAGAGACGGATGGAAATAGGTTGTCGCAGGTGAGCAAATTGATACAGGATTCAGGTAGGGACGGGTTTTGAGTAGGTGGAGACTGGGAGAGGCCAGTGGAGAGGAGCAGAAATAGGTTGAAGCAGGTGTGAGCCATATAAAGAGAGCTCTAAGCGTACATGGAGACAGACAGATAGGTTGAAACAAAACTGGGTATCAAATGAGACAGTTATAGGTATACGTATAGTCAGACTGAGATAGGCGAGCACAGCTGGCAACCGGTAAGGTGCGTGGGAGGCATTTAAAAGTATAGAAAGTTAAAAGAAATCCAGTGTGACTTAACATCAGCATGAAGTCGGAGAGCTCATACTAGGAGAGGAATACCGAGGCATCAAGGTGGTTGGTACCTATGGCTGAGGTAAGGATTCTTTTTTTTAAGTGGGATACCAAGGTGTGCTGTGGGGGGAAGTGCCATTGAGACTTGGTACCACCAGGTACTCAAGAGAGCGCTTTTGAAGGACTGGTGCCAAGGTTCGTAGGGATTAGTGCCACTGACGAAGAGGTATCAGGGGACGTTGGTAAGACCAACGTTAAGGGAAGGGTACCGGAGTGTTTTACGGAGGTTTTGAGTAAGGCTCCAAGGGGTAATGGTGTGAGGGAGAGGCAGTCAAAATTTCCAGGAGAGGGACAGGACGCATGGTAAGCTTGCGCTACGTTTCTTTGTTTGCCACGATATTCATATCTTTCTCTACACTGTAAAAAGTCTGTAAAAGAATATTTTTTTGTCATCATAAAATGCACACTTGAACACACAGATCATAAGAGCAGGAATGACGAATGCCGCGTTATTGATGCGTGTATCAGGTCTTGACGTCAGCGTTCGTGCCTGCAAACTCTTTGTGTATTTAGTTTTTTTTTTGGGACAACGTGGCCAGAGGCTGAATGGTTCTCTGCGAGGGGATTAAGTGGCCAGAAGCTGTATAATTCTCTGTGAGAGAACCATGTGGCCAGAAGCTGAATGGTTCCCTGCGAGAGGACCTTGTGACTAGAAGCTGCATGGTTCTCTCCGAGAGGGCCATGTGGCTGGTAGCTGTATGCTTTTCAATGAGAAGCCCATATGGCCAGGACCATGAGAAGACCATGTGGCAATAAGTTGTTTGGTTCGCCTTTGGAGGACCATGTGGCCGTAGGTTGTATGGTTCTCTGTGGGAGGACTACGTGATCTTATGTTGCATACCTGCACATGGAGGGATTGCGTACAAAAACACTACGTGGTTTCGAGCTAGAAGAGCTTATGACCAGACCGCTGTCTAGTTGCACAAGAGAGGATCTTGTGGCAAGACATGACGTGCTCCCACACGTGCGTCCACCAATGATCAAACGCGGTATTGTTCCATGTAAGGGGACCACATGGCCTACCACCTCTAATTATACGAGACGGCCACATGGCCATACGTTGTATACATCCACGCAGGCTTGACTATTATAGGTTCCGCACGAGATGACCACGTGGCCAGCAGTTGCATGCTTCCATGCGACATGACCACTTCGCTAAATGCTGCATGGTTCCATCCTTTGGATAACGAGGCCAAAATGTGAACGCATATACTCTTTACCTCAGCTGATAAAAGTGTGTCGTTTTCAGGTCATAACTTATATAAGCGGTGCAAATGATCGCGACGTGACAAGAGGCCATAGCAGTTCGTTTCACACGTACATGTACCAAATTTCCAGGATCAATAGAACAACCACCATATGCCCACGACATTCGCAGAAGGAAGGCTCATCATGATCGGACACTGTTCATCTTTACGCATCTCCACCTGATGCAGGACCCTAAAGATACCTAAACATTTGGCCGTTACATTCGTAAGCTCCCTGTATCTTTTGAAATAATCAGACTCTGGTATTATCCTAAACATTTGGCAAAAGCCACTGTAATATCCCTTCTCTAATTATCCCATGGCCGTGTGTCGGGAGGCAGTCCACCTTTTCTCTCTGCGTCTTGTGATCCAGTTCATCTCCCCGTCACTGTCACTTTTCAGTACCGTATCAGTTCATCTGACGGGATTACCATCGTCATCACAGGTCCCTCACGTACACCACACTCCTCTGTCAATCATAGTTTTCTCTTCGGACGAGTGCACATTTGTCGCTATAATTTCACGCAGCGCCGCCACCCACCCGTTCTGACTTGGATGCTGGAGGCGAAAGCGTAAAATCTGAGGGATCATGACTGTGTCCTCCACCCAGCCCTTGGGTGACATGACCAGCAGGGGGCAGTCGTGACAGGAGGGTGAGGGAGAGATGGAGGGATATCGCAGGGGGAGGGGACATCAGCAGCAGAACCAGCGAAGGCAGCAGGGGAAAGGTGGCAGTAGGGGGCGAGTAGGAGGGAGGACGCAGCAGAGGGCTAGCAGGAAAGAGAGTGTTTAGTTCGTCCCTGCCGCTGCAGGCTCCTCAAAGGGA
>JAUUDW010014934.1:0-10100 GCA_032361385.1 Panulirus guttatus | reverse complement strand
ATTGGAAATGAAATGTTTAAGGAAAATATGTGGTGTGAGATGGTTTGATCGAGTAAGTAATGTAATTCTAAGAAAAAACAACAAGGAAAACTTTTCATGCAACTCAGCCAAGAGGTTTGTGCTCATATACTGTAATGACTTCAAAATTTCTAACCATGGAATTAAGATGAATTCTTATTTTGGTGCCATGTTTTGATAATTGTTAGGAAACAAACTTGGAAGCCTCTGTAAGTGGTTATTAATTTAGTTCGGTTTTGTCATGGTATCCTCTGCCTTTATCAATCTGTAGTTTGATGGTCTTAAAGCATTAGTGAAGACAGTTGTAGGAATATCTCAGATGCCTATAAATATTTCATTTCATGGTGATGTTGTCTTCATTTTACAAATTTAAGGCTTCTAGCTTTTCTCTGTAAATCAGTATTTTTAATTCTCATACCATCCGTTGGACCTTATCCATCAGCTCTTTGTACTCCATAGGTGCGGTGATTAAACTAGAGAAATGTATTTTAGCTTTGGCCTAATGTAGGAAATGAATAGCTAAATATTTCTTTGTTTATATACTTGAAAGTTATTCTAATATATGCCAACTGACAGTTTGGGGAAAGGTAAGGGACTATGTCAAGGTCCGAGGCCCTCTCACATACAGAATTTTGTATTCATTACACCCTAATGCCATACCTTCCTGATACTTTTCTTCTTGTCCCATGGCTATTAATTTAAGTTAACTGTCACCCATTTTCTCTTCCTGAATTTACATCTTGTGTTGACTTTGTCATAAATGATGTTTACTTTCATTTATGTGTACCATTAATTTTATTTATTTTTTTTGTCTTTGACAGGAATTTTGTTACTGAAATCCACCAGAAGAGCACCCAGCTCCTGACAAACAGTCAGAAGCCACAAGGCACAGTCCAACCAGTTGGCTATGACCTGCATGTTACACTGAATGAAATGAAGGAAGGGCTTAACATTGTAAAGGTATGATGAGTTTTGGATATGTTGATTTTTCCATTACTTTTGTAGCAGGGATATCACTTCTGCCACAGAAGTTTCATCCATCAACTAATCGGTAGGATTGTGCCTGACCATCATAGGCAAAACAGCTGCTGCTTTATTTCAAAGGAAAATTTTTGGTTAAATCTCTTATTGTTTGTGCTGTTGTCTTGAAACTGATGTAAATGCTATTGTTGTGTTCACTAGAAAGTAAGTGAAATTCTGATAGTATATTAAGTTTCAGGAGATTGGAGCCTGAAGTTATCAAGGCTCAGCTTGATTTTTAATGTCTGCATATTTAACCTGTAAATCATTGAGTGAGATATAATTCTACATTTATTTTTGGAATGTCAAAGGAACTATCACCAAAGAATAATTACACTCTCTGCCTTATTGTTTCGAAAATTTCATGGTAGTGTTGAAAATGGACATTCAGATATCACTTGCTCATGTAGACATAAAAGATATAGTGTATATGTAGGATTCAGTATAGAATTATTTACTTTATAATTAAAAGACAGATAACAGTAGTAAGATATATTTCAGTAGAGACTTAGTATTATAACTTTTTTCAATGTCATGTATATAACAAAATTATTTACTGAAAAATATTTTTATTTTGGCAGCGTGACCTTGGAGCTACCAGTCAGAAGTTATTAACACCAGGAGGCAGCTGTCCAACTGTCAGCTGTGTATCAACTGGCTTGTTCATTTCCTTCATGGTTATCCAGTTAGTGCTACTCATTGGTTACATCATGTACAGGTGAGTGGCCATTTGAAAAGTTTTTCTATGGACCAACTGTTTGAATTTAGGGGATGTCATTGTAAAAACTGCATGGATTTTAGTTATATTTATTATACGTGTATACAAATAAATTTATGGGGATTTTCTTATGTTCATATATGTGGCAGCAATTGTATTTCCTGTAGTTTTAGGTTTCATAGAGCCATAGGTGAAGCATTGTTACAGCTCAAAAAAAAAAATCATGGGCAGTATACATCACTTTTGTATGAATTCAGGTTTTTACAGAGACTTTTTGATTGTTTTTGATCATACATAATTTCTTAAGCTGATCTAAGTCGAGCTTATTAGAAACAGAACTCTTAATTGATGATAAGAATTACAGGTAACCCACTATCTGTGTTAGCTGAGGCATTAACAAGAAACTAGTTTATCACATCTCTAATTATTAAGTCATTGCTGTGCTAACAAGTGAGTACAATATGATATTAATTAATAACACTACTAACAGCTGACTCATTGTTTGTGTTAGCAAGGATGAGCTCATGAATTATTTTATCACCATTTCAAGAGTTCACTTACTGTCCTTGCGTACCAACGGCAAGTATAAACATGGCACAAGCTGAATGTATTTATAAGTTTCCTCTCTGTCTGTATAAAGAATCACAGTTCAGACATGTTCCTAATATATCATATGAGTAAAAGATATTTCTGTGCTAACTAGAACTGAGTGCACATAGGGCACCAGTTTGATGATATCAGTCATTCAGCTCATCATCCACTCTAACACATTTGAACATGCTCATGATAGTGATTGATTTTATTAGTTTCAATTAACTATCTTTGTTACTAACTTAAGGTGAGTACAGACAATGTGTTAATGGATTTTTCTATGTATTATATAGATGATATGGCAGTAAATGACTGTGCAGTTAACTAGTTAACTAAAGGTGAGTTAGTATCAACATGCCCTTTAATTAAATGTTAGAATGCCCAGCCCTGTTAGTAATGACAACAGAAACAGTTAGCTTACTTTCTATGCTAACCAAAATAGAAATTAGTAATTATTGATCTCAAAGTTAAATGTCATTTATACTAATCAAAGGTAAGTGCATGTAGACAGATTGACCACAGCACTAACACATTAGCACTTGTAATAATCTGAAGTGTAATGAGACAGTCGCTCAAAGTTTTTGCTATACATTTCTTAAGTGGTAGTTCTCATCATATGTTCATTTGGTACTCCTGTCATAAATTGTTTGAAAAATTTCCAGTAGTATGTGAACTGTACAGTGCTAACTTTCCAGATATTAGTAATTTGTAAAAACTTGCCTTATTGTGTAGAGGAAACAGTGAGAGCTCGGAGGGCTGCTTGATTCGGTGGTTTTCATCACACCATGAGCACTGCAACTAGCAAGCTAGTAATAGTAAGTGAGGTTTTAGCCCGACCCAAACACCCTGAATAGCAGCCCATGTTAAAACTTAGGACTAAAGCATGCAGCTTCATAGTACAGTAAAACCTCATTAATTTAGTGCAATTTTGACAGAGTAGTTTTAGACTTTAGGAAGTCAGAATATCTCGTCATTTTTCCTCAAATCTATGTATAAAACTTCAACAGAATCCAGATCAGTTAGATGTATTAGATTATAGATCATTTAAGAAATATTCTCATAACAAAGAGTATTGTGTAATTCCAGGAAATATCAATCGTCTTGATCATCAGCAGAGCATATTATCTTGTCTTTTAGAGCCCTTGAAAAATTGAAAAATCACAATGGTATTTAGTTTAACGTAAAACTTTATCATGGCCTGGAAGTGAATATACATTCTGTTTGAACAAGCAAGCTAGATATGGAATATGCTTAGCTTGTAAATAATTGAAGAGCCCTTCATGTGGGATTTTGGACATGAATGTTGAAAATGCAGACTTATGATCTGTAAATAAACAAGAACTAGAATAATAAGTTTTCCATATTTGAGAGGGATTAGCTGCCTTTGTTATTTGAAATGGAGAAGAAATAGCAATTTTGACATATCTAGTATGTGGAACAACTCATGCATGTTTGTGTGAAACCTCAGTTTTCTGAAGTGTAGATAAAATGAGAGCACTAGATTTTTTGTGTTATTTGTTTAATCAGTCTTTAGGACCCTAAGGTGTCAAACCAATACAAATACAATATAGTATATAATAATGAAATTTAAAATGCCCCTTGCCATGCAGGGCACTTAAAGCGTGCTAGTGCATGGCACTCAGGTTTTACACCTGTCAAAGTGCAGGTGGCGAATGAGAATCAGTACTAGGTTTTCATGTATTAAAAGGTGGTGACATATTGTAGTGAGGGACTGTCCCCTCAGCAGCATGTCACTGATTAGGGGACAGTCCAGGTAGTAGTGTTGTATTGTGTTTGAGTGGCGTGAGTTACACAGGGGGGCAAGAGGAACAGTGGGGCTCAACCCCTACCCTGGCAACCTAGAGCACTAGGTGTGAATAACTAGATGGTTTAAACAGTAATTAGAAATGAGCTAAGGAATAAAGACTTGGGAAAAAGATATATAATGCGAGGAGATAATCTTCAAGGCACTTGAGTGAAAGCCTGTGGTACAGCCTTGCAGGACTGCAGAGGGCTTGGCAAAAAAATATTAAAGATGATGTGGTGGAAAGTTTGATGGGAAGAGTGAGACTGAGGTAAAGTTGAAAAGATTCTTGTTGTGAAACTTAAGGTAAAGGTTACTTCAGTTAATGACACTATGATAATGACTTGATAGTACGAGGAGTGTTGTCCATAAGGATGGAAAGTTGACTGGAGTTTTAAATCTCTGCTGATGACTTTCGTTACTGTTATCTATACATCTCTTATACCTGTTCCCTCTGGGAACTCCCATTAAGGGTCTGACCACAGTGAAAGAGTTTCCACTTATCCCTGTCCTTACATGCCTCCCTTGCATAAACCATTTCACACATTCTTGCCCCATGTCTCTCCCTCCAGTACTCTTCCACTCTACTTTCCCTCGTCACAGATGTTCTTCATCTCACGCCAACCCCTTTTAATCATAATATCATACACTCTTTTGTAAACACCCCATCTAGCATTCTTTCTAATACTCTGTAAGCCATTCCCTTTGTATTCCCTGTCATGGCATGGCCGTGGCACATGAACCATCACGTGTGAATGAGAATGGAGATGAAAATGATGACATATGGGCTTAGTTTTTCAGAATTTACTAAAGACAATTAATTGAGTAATTTTACGTAATTGGATCCTTGTTTATTAGGTTTTACTGTATGCCTAATCACCTCAGAAGTGGACATAGTATCCATTATTAATTTCAGGATGTGTGTCATTTTGGTTTTGTGTTTTAGTAATTCTAACTATACTAAAAGGTTAGCTGTTATTTTGAATGTTTCATTTAAAAGGTAGTGGACAGAAGTGCACATGGAGTGCCCAATTACATTTTCCCCCCACTGCTGAGTACTGAATTGGATTGTATCATTGTGGGAAAGTTAGTGTTTTGAAATATTAGTGATCACTTAACATTCTTTTCATTAATGGCTGTTGCAGTTCCACTAACTGTAGGCCTTGCTTGTGTGTTGTAAAGAGTTTCATTGTAAAAGTTTTGGAATTTTGCAATGGAAATAATGCAACAGATTTAAAAGATTATTAACATGGCAAATCATTAATATCAGAGTATTCTGAAAGCACTTTAAAAGTTTTGTATGAATAAGCTATATTGTAATTGTTTCTTGTCTGCAGTTATTTCAGCATTAATCTTTAATATATAATGACCTAAAGAAGCCTTTAAAAGATTAAGATTTTGAGTGTGCTTGGTTGAAATCTTTTATCACGCAAGCAAATCCCATTGCATTCTTTGTATGGCCCTTGTTACTTCTGATTCCCTGATGCATTTTCTTAAGTCATACCACATCCTTTCAGTTTATTTACCCATATCTTGTGTGGACTTTCAAGGTTCATGACTTAAGCCTTTGCCCTCGATAATCAACCTTCTTATATTAGAATCCATGCCAGTTATCATTAATTGAAATATACCATACCTTAGTCCAAGGGGATTATATTTGTAATGTTAATTGCTTGTCATTTTAATTTAAAATGAATATAACTGTGCACTAACTGGCCCATTCTGTACCTCCTATATTTTTCCTTAGTACCTCATCAAATTGTCTCAGAAATAACTTTGTGTAGAAGAATATTGTTTCATATTTTTTGATATTTTCCTTTTTCTTGTGTGACTCACGCCTTGCAACCTTTTATAATTTATCCTTCCTCTTAGCTTGTAATTGTCTTTCTTTTTACTCTGGTCATATATATTTTGAAACATTTATTTATTTGTTTATTTTTTAATTTCAAAACCCCATATTGATTAGTTATTTTGAGCTGAATATCAGCCATTGATTTTAATGTAAGTACTTTTTTTATTGTAGTTTTTTTTAGATATCCAAGACACTTAAGAAGCTGATGACAAAATTTAGGGATATATGTGAAACTAGGGAGTGTATTTGAAGAAAATTAGGGTGGTACTTACTGCTTACATCCTGCCCTAGGAGTCTCTTCTATCCTTATGAGACATCTGCTGCACTAGGGAAGCTGGCTATGTCCGCCAGCTGGAACCACATGTCGTACAGTGTTGTGTTGTGATGTTGTGTGCACATCTATGTGCAGAGGGTGCAGGACAATTGAGTAGTAAATGCTCAGTGTTCATTATGGTAGTTGTATCTTGGGCATGAAGGGTCTAAGAACATATTGAAACAGTATTTGTAGCGTTGTTGTGATGGGTGATGTCTTGAGCATAAACAGGAAAGTGTTACTTATGTTTGTTTAGGGAGTGTGGTTTCTCAGGGATGGATGTATGGTGGGTTGAAGTGTAAGATTGAGTTGGAAGGTGGGTTGTTTTGTGTTTGTCAGGTTATCTCAGTTTGTAGGTGTTCTATCAATATCAAATTTGTTGGAGATGGGGGATCTGTGTGTAAAGATTACTGTAGTTTGGGGCAGGGGTAAGCTTTTTATTCTTTCTTAGGGATTGGTGGTTAGCTATAGAGTGGTTTAAGTGGGAGGTGTCGAGTGTTTAGTGCCAAGCATAATGAAGTAGGATTGTATTGAGAGATCTTTGTTTCATAGTGAAGGTGTTGATATGCAGTGTGAAGCAGCTTGAGCATGTATGGAATGTCAGCATAGTCTGATTGAATTAGCTGACCATGTATTGCTGAAATGGTTCAGACATATGGAAAGGATGAGTGGAGAAAGACTGATAATCCATGGGATGTCAGAGCCTGAACATTTAAGAAACGAAAAGGCTTGCATGGAATGGAATAGGTTGGATCAGTATGTTAGACGGGGTACAACATTTTTGTCAGTGGGCTGAACTAGACTATATGAAGCTGCCAAGATAAACCTTAGAGTAGTCTGTGGAGTTTGGCCTTGGATGACAGGTGCTGGTTTTTTGTATATTATACAAGACAGCTGGAGAATGAAGGAGTGCAAATAAGGTTGTTCATTTGCTTATGATGCCAACTTGCTGAGATGGGAGAGGCGATTAGATATAAAAAGAATAACAGCTATAGGTGTAATTTTCATATTATGGTACATTTAGGTATGATAAGAATTGAGAGATTCATTTTCTAGTGAACTTGCATAAATTTTGTGTGCAGTAGAAATATTGCTTAAGTGCTTGAACATTTTTGATTGATTGCCAACCAGGGAGCTTGTTTAAAAGTTATAGTACCTCTTTGAGTGATAGTTGCTGGCATAGTTGTTAGTGTATTTCTTGCTTTTGATAAATCATAGAAATTTTCAGGTCCGTCATATCTTAACAAACTTGTCTAGAATTACCTCTTATTGATGTACAGATCTACCTTGGTTGTATATTCAAAGTTTTCCTCTTTTTGTAGTCTGATTTGAATTTATTTGAATATACTTCTGATTACATTTATGATGTGTAGAACATTTTTCTTTGTATCATTTTTCCTGTTCTCCCCAAACTCATTTTAGGTTCCTCACATCTTTCTGCTTGCTAACAAGTTTCATGTCACATATATATTCTTGGCACTTACCATGTTACTTAGTCTTCTGGGCTCGTGTGTTTGAACTTCATAGTAGTTTGTAAATTCCAGATGGTGAGTTTTCCTTATAATATATTCTTGTGATGGAACTTTTACTTAATGCTTATATGAAGAGTAATTCAGTTTTATTGTTTTGTAGAAGTCACTAGCATCACGATGACAGAAGGCAAAGCCGTGCAGAGTGCACTAAAGTGTCCCTTGGGATCTGTGTAAACAAAACGGGTGAAACACTTAATTCATGTATGTATATTTTGCATATACATACAGTATTATGAAGTGCAATACATGCAGTTTAAGTGTGTTTATGTCTGTGTGCATGTGTTTACCTGAAGTTTGCAAAAACATCAAGGGGTTACTCATTATAGATATTACTTAGGTAATTTTTAAACGAAAATTTTCTCTGGGATTTTATTTTGTTTGCAGTTACAGTAGTGAGTGAATGAGGCATTGTCTCCATCTCTTCCTGGTGCTGCCTTGCTAACATGGGAAATGGCTAATAAATGTGAAAAAAATACATTAGTGTTGTAGTATTGAACTTGATATGGTGCATGCACCTAAATTACTCCCATTTTTTTTATTATAACACAAGTTGTCATGATGTAATGTGAGCCCAGGTGTTCATGTGCCATGGATACAAATGATGCACATGCCACACTGCCCACTGCATCAGATATCCGCTAGCATTCAAAGGGTAAGGATGCCTCATTTACCACTCTGATATTTTTACACTTCTGCCGACTTGAAACAGTCACCACTATGCATAAGCATCCAGCAAGTACTCCTACTACAAGCAAGCCTATTCAAGATACAGAGACCTTATTTAACGGAGTCGCATATAATGGACATACAAAAAAATATTTCATCAATATACCATATTTTGTGGCATGTAATATTCACTTTTTTCTAAGAAATGTGTTTCAAATGTCACCCAACATCAGTTTCACTGAAGGTCAGGTCTGGAATGACAGCAGCACTGGTATTAGCCTGAATTTAAAGTGCCATTATACAACATACAGGATGTCACAATCTCTGTATTTGATAAACCATTACCTTGTAAATTATTGTGAGTGATTTATTTTATACAATGGATTTCTTATTGGATTATAGATAGAACACAGACCATGCAATACTGTAGATGCTGTAGAAGATGATCTAGTAGATCACCTCTCCCACCAGTACCTGAGGAGCAAAGCTCCTCACCTCTTCCTTTAGTGTTTGAAGAACAAGGCTTCTTGCCTGTCCTAACAGTACCTGATCAAAAAGGCTCCTCGCTACCCCATCAGTATGTTTTTTTTATGTTAACTGAGATGGCACGGGCAGCTGAAGCCTTAATCAAGGCCATTCAAACCTATGTGCTCGACCTTGGGTGGCCCATGAATGCATCACGGTCAGGAACGTAAACCTGTACACTGCAAACCAGAAATATTTTTGCAAATTTGCTGATGTAAAAGAAACATTAAAAATAGTAATGTACATTATGTACAGTATGTTTTCAAACACTTATTGATTATAAACTGAATGCTAACATGAAAACAATGTTTGTTTAAATTCATTACGTGGAACACAGCAGAAGTTCGAGGCCCAAATGGTCAGCCAATTTAAAAAGTTACCCTGAACCTTTGATTCTGAATCTTCTTCTTTAGAATTAGTGAGGGGAAATCGGAATGACGTGGTAAGCGCAATGACATTGGCATCCATCTTGTTTGTTTTGATTCTTCTGTGGGCTAAAAGACTCGGCAGTGGCTCATCCCATGTGACCAAGCATGTCAATACATTGACATTAATAAATTGATGGAGATTTATGCCTTTCCATAAATGTAATTTTGTAACCATCGGTTACCCAGCTGAAGTTACTTACCAAATCCAAAAGCTTCAATGTGAAATCCCCCAAGTTCACTTCTGTTACAGTACAGAAAAAGTTTTCACTCAAGACATTTTCAAGTGTATAAGCCCTTTTATATTTTTCTTGTCATAATAGAATAAAGATTATATTGTGGTAAGAGATATGCATTGTTACATTATGACCTAAACATTGGAAAAAGTATTTATACCTTGCAGAGTGAAGTTGATATTATTAGTGTTCTTTTATAAAGTTATTGCAAAGGGATTTTGTATGTTTCTTTAATATTTGTGGTTTCTTTCTTCCAGAGATAACAAAGAAGCCCAAGCCAAGAAGTTTTACTGAGCTGTAAAAGTGTTAGAAATTAATGATTTTTGAGATCTCAGGAGCCAAGAGACTATGAGAAATATTTTTTGAAAACATTGCTTTTATAGTGTCAAGTTGAAATTTT
>JAUUDW010014913.1:0-10101 GCA_032361385.1 Panulirus guttatus | reverse complement strand
TTGGCCCAGCCAGCCAGCTCCTCCTAAACCACAGCCTTCCCCTACCACTGGAATGGCTTCCGTGGGTATTTACGACAACAGGCAGTTTAACCAGGGCCTGAGGAGAGGAAAAACTTTTGCCAGTGAAACAGATTTACAGTAGCCAGTAATCCATACATACGAGTCTCGAACCCTCGGCAAAACACATGAATATGTTCGATTATGATGCATAAATTTCCCACCAATACTCTGCTCCGATACAGAACCTATGGAACTTGAAATTGGTTCGGACGTTTGGAGGCCAACTCCTTCTCGAAATAGTAAGTCTTTCGATTTAGAATTCCACCTTCTTCTCAGCGTCAGCTCAAGCAGCTGGTTCCGTAGCGACGTGCTGTTCGCTTGCTTGAACGCAAAGGGAACTCCCTCAGCGTAACGTATTACATAGCGCAAGATTCGCTGGCGAAAGCGCTTCAGTTAGTGATGAAATACTAATCTTAGTAACGCCCAAAGGTGTCGTAATATGTCAATAGCCGCTGAAAGCTAGCTTCCATTATGCTTCTAGAACCATTGGAGGCGCAGGTTACCCTCTTGTACTACCACACACACACACACACACACACACACACACACACACATATCAAGAATAAAGTATTCAAGTACAGATTAATACTCATCGGAATGAGTAACTGTAGGAAAGGATTGCATAGTGGTATTGATCATTTCCATTCCTCCAATGAAACCAGAACGATAACAGGGAAGGAACAGCCAGGATGGTACACGATGCAGTGAAATATACATTCCTCGGAGTCAGTGAAGTTCTGATGATGAGGGATTCCAGTAATAAAAAGATGGACTGGGAGAATTTGTCTTCTCATACAAATAGGGAGTCATGGAGATACTAGTTCTTTGAGTGTATGCAGGATAAGTTCCTGTTTTAGATTGCCACTGACCACACTAGAATCAGAGAGGCTGAAACACCATCAATCTTATTTTCGTACTTATTACCATGGGAACTGACAGTATCATATGTGATACACCAACTGGAAAAGGCAGTCATATAATGCCTGACCTTGATCATATGGTGAATGAGGACATAAAAAGAACAGAGATGAAGCAAGTCTCAAAGAAGGTATGTAATCATGGAAGCTGCACGGAACTAAACAATTTCTGTAGGAACAGAAATTGAGAAATGGAGTTCAGTGATCATGCAGCAGGTTCTCAGAAAGTTACAGTAATAGAGTAGGAACAAGGGTACTTTTGGCTGTAAGTGAAATGGGGCACTTAACAAGGATAGGGCTATGCTTGACTGAAAGATGTCAAAAGCATTAGTGCTTAGAGAAGTGGTGTAAAGATACAGGTGGCATTATAACCAGCCAGGATAAGGTAGGAGAAGGAGTGAAACTTTAAAAAGAATAGTGGACAAAGCAGGGGATGGTCCGATATTTTTCCATACTAGATTTTTCAGAGATAAACCGTCAGCTCGTGAGCATCTAATCACACTAAGATATTCAGGAGAAGTTGTGAAGGATTCTGTAATGATAGGCGAAGAGCTGAATGGCAAGTTCAAAAGTGAGATGAAATGGAGAAGAGATCTTGGAAAGCATTGAAATATATTGAGAAGACGTAAACAGATTTACTGAAGTTTCCTTGACCTATGTGAAGTTCATAGTCCTGATGAAATTTCCCCACATGTGCAGAAGAAGAGTGCAGGTATGTACCTCTGACAGACAATTTGTAGTGTTGGTCAAAGTGTCGCTGGAGGAAGGTAAAGTGCCAAGGGATTGGATGAGGACAAATGTTACCATACTTGTCTTTCAGAAAGGAGCCCGGGAATTTGGGTTGAACTTCGGGCTAGTGTCTGACGAGTGGGATCTGTTAAACACTGAAAAAAGACCATCAGAAAGCAAATTACTTATTGCTTACAGAGGAGAAACTAGCTAAGTGAGACAAAGCGTATTCAGGGAAAGTAGGTCATGAGTAACAAACCTCTTTGACTCCTATGAGGGAATTACCTCCATTGTATATAGAATTAAAGGGTGGGTAAGCTGTGTGTATCTGGACTGCCAGAAAGCCTTAAACACAGTACCAAAAGGAAACTGTTAGAGAAGATGGATCTTGAGGTAGGAAGAAGAAAAAGATTCATTCGGTGGACGTAAGATTAACAGAGTAGAAGAGAACAAAGGACACAGTGCCAAGGTAGCCTTCTCTTGAAATGGGTTGGAGTCACTAGCGGCGTGCTGCAGGGTTCAGTTGTGGGACCATCGCTCTTCTTGATCAGTGCAAATGATTTGCCAAAAGGATGGATGTCATTCATCTCATTCTTAGAAGGTAATGGTGACACAGCCCGCTGCTTGTAGAGGACACTGTTGGCAGGCATAGTGATCCGGAGGGCAGTGACAGGCCTGTTGCTTCTAGAGAGTAGATATCGCAGGTCTAGTGTTCCTAGAGGACAGTGGTGACAGACCTACTGCATCTAGACGGTAGTGGTGGCAGCCCTGGTGCTTCTGGACAGTAGAGGTGGCAGGACTGCTGACTTCCAGAGGGCAGCGGATATGAGTCAGTGTTTGGCCAGTAGCCGCCACCACCACCTCCACAACATATAGCCTTTCCCCTTGTTCTACTGCTAAGTGACCAGTCGCGACCACTCTCTCTCTCTCTCTCTCTCTCTCTCTCTCTCTCTCTCTCTCTCTCTCTCTCTCTCTCTCTCTCTCATTTGCACCCCCTCTTCTTCTCACGTATCCGCCTCGGAGTCTCACAGAAACCAGCGTAGCCAGCATAATCTGGGTGCTGAGATCATGCGATTATGAAATTCTGTCTTGATGGCGCTTTCTAATTATCTCGGTAAACTGGAGGGCAGTAAAGCTGACAGAGAGAGAGAGACAGATGGACAGGCTGGCAGCAAATGAGACAGACCGAGAGAGACGATAGAAAGGGCTGACACTCTTGGCTGTGGGAGAAACAGCTTGACAAGAGCTTCCATTATAAAGGTTGGACTGGTAACAAGATAGGCAGGAAGGAGATAAGGAGGAAGAAAGTAAGGCGAACAGGAAGTCAAGCAGTGAAGGAGGTAGACAAGAAGCAGATTGGTGCACGAAAAGATAGAAAAGCAAGCAAATAATTAGTGAGAGGAATAAAATCAAGAAAGAAAAAAATTAGTAGAAAAAAATAGCATCAATTGTAACACAAGAAAGGCTAAAAAGACGCAGAAATAAATAAACTCTGAAAAAAAAAGATAGACAAAGAGGTGACCTTAAAGGCATAAACTGACGAAAGAAAACGTAAGAGAATGGAAAGTGGAAGTGAAACAAATGCGATGCAAAATGAACAATTGCTAAAGATTGGAAGAGGGAGAGAGAAAGATAAAGAATATTCCCTCCTCCCAATACAGACCTTTCCTCCTCCTCCTCCCCAAGACCACGGGGGAGATGTATGAGTCATCCCCTCTAACTCCCCACCCCACTACCAGTCCAATGATTCAAAGGGCCACAAGTAAGTTCTAAGTACCTGTGCCATAGAACGGTAGGCGCCACAGCCACCACTACAACCATTCATTCCTGTGCCTAACCAACGCGTACGTACTTCCATGACCCATCACAAGAACCACTGCTGTTCACTTATATACTACCTGCCACACGCTCTCGCCAGTGGCCAACCACACCACCACCACTTCTGCCACAAGTAACACCTTTGCCAACACCGCAATTCACACGCGTGACATACATGCTCCTGTCGCAGCCCCGCTACTCGCATGGCCCGTCAGTCAATGGCCTACCGCGTTCCCTTGGCCCTTCAAGGACCACCACTCTCATATGGCCCAACAAGGCCCACCACTCTCATATGGCCCATTAAGACCCACCACTCTCATATGGCCCATCATGGCCCACCTCTCCCATATGGCCCATCATGGGCCACCGCCTTCCTTCCTACCTCCTTATTCGTTTCCACTAACTTGGCAGACTCACTGATGTGGTGCGTAGTACAGATGATTTCTTGATTAGAGACGTTTCATAAAAACTTTTGGCTAAGTTCAATTTGCATAAATGATTTCCACTGTTCACACACACACACACACACACACACACACACACACACACACAAACACACACACACACAAAGACTCAGATGCTTTTGACAGTCTATTACTGGTTTCACTGACGGATTTCCTCGGTCACAGAAATGTACAGTTTATCCACAGTCTTCATTAACTATTCTTAGTTCTTACTCATTTCCTTCCTCGGCAGTTCCTGAACGGATTTCTCCGTACGATATCAAATTCTAATTTTGTGATATCCATGTCGAATCCAGATGACAGTACCAAACGCGGCTTCTTCTTTCATATTCATTCGATATGATTCACTTGCCTTATGTTGATAACAACGGTAGATTGTTTCCCAACCTCATGCCAGCAGTACGAACGATATCGTCCAAACATGGAATCGAAAGTCATACGCCAGCCATTACATACACCGCTTGTTAACTGTTCACAGTTAGTATATCGCATGTCCCTGATCCCATTGTTTGCACTGTATCGTTACACTTTAGTGTCCCTTCGTCAAAGGCCAGTCAGAATGATCGGAATGTATCCTGGTTTTAACATACCCTCAGTCAGTTATGGATACATTCATAGATGGGACGAATCCTGTTGCTAGTTACTACAGCGGTGGTGCAGAGGCTATCAAGGGTGGATATCTACGACGCTGATCAAGTAAGAACCTATATAGTCACCTCTGTTTAAGGTCAGGTCCGGCTTAAGTTTTTTTTGAGGGCAGGTTGCGTCCCTAGACAGAATTATGGTTCTCAGCTTGAAAGCTGGAGGCAGGTACGAGGCGTTGAAGGGAGATCCTCAGCTTGAGTTATTGAGGGCAGGCTAGAGGGAGGGTTACAGGAGGGTCCTCAGCTTGAGCCATGGAGGCAGGCTGGTGACGCTGCAGGGAGGTCCTCAGCTTGAGAGTAGAGCACAGGTCGGAAGCCCTGCAGGCAAGACCTTAACTCGAATGTGGTACGCAAATTGCGTTTACTCTAAGGAGGATCTTGGCTTTTAGCGTAGAAGGCGGACTAGAGGTGCCGTTCCAGCGTGAAAGGCACATTGGAGGTGTTATAGAAAGGTAATCAGCTCTTAGCATGGGAGGTAAGCTGCTAGAGGCACTTCATTGAGGTTGGTTGATGATACTGACGCGGATGGATGTGTTTTGCAGGAAAACTGTAGAGTTGTGGGATTTTCAAAGAGACGCAAGGAAATCTTTGTGCTTTCTTATGAACCTCTGAACTTTAAGGTTTTGGAAGCAAAGGTGATGACGAAAAACAGGTAGGTAAGAATTATTCCACTTTTAATTCAACGAGTGCTAAGGATACTGAAAGAAGACGGTGAAAGATATTCGTCTCGTGATTCAGTTCCAGTTGTGTTGGGAACATCTGCACAAAGTGCTTCATTTTGACAGGTTACTGAAGCCTCATCTTGGGTACGAAACGCTTTTCGAGACAGTCTCCACAGGACCTCGTGAACCGCGTTATGAACACTATCGTCTGGCCGTGATTCATGGCTCCTGCCAAGCGGGGATGATTTAGTTGCTAATCACGGAGAAGTGAGGTGAGAGAGAAGAGGGAAGGCTGGGTATCTCTGCATCGCCTGGTTCACTCATTATGGGCGAACGAACTTCTCAGGTGTTACGAGGTGGTAAAGATAACTGGGGAGCTACTGTTCCCGAGGGAAGAGGGGGTGTGGGGTGATGAAAAGATCATCAGGGGAGATACTAGTGGCTTAGGGGAACTGTGTGGGGTGATGAAAAGAAAAATCATCAAGGTTACGGAGGAACGAACCTGTTGAATATAACCATGGACATGTACACACACACACACACACACACACACACACACACACACACACACACACACACACACACACACACACACTCACACACACATCTGTCACTAGTTGTAGACGTTTCCACACAAGATCAGAAAATCCTTGACTTTATCATTACCGGTACGGCTGACCAGTACTCCTGTGTCACCCCAGCCAACGCCCCGCCCCTCATGGCGGACAGCCCAACATCTGCTGCTGTGCTTCGTGACACAGAGGCCGGTAACCTGTTCCACCAGACGTCATTTTGGAGCCATGGAATTCTAGGTATCCCTGGACTTATACGCTAAGCGTAGAAGACGCATAAACTGATAGGGAAGTCTATATATCATCACAGTGTTACAGCGAAGAGATCTATAACACTACGAATAGATGACGTGCCTTGGGCCACGCCCCATATCAATGTAATTCCTCAACAACGAGATGGCCTTCTGTAATATCAACACTAACTTCTATTAACCTCTTTGAAACACTAACTCGTAGACTTATCCCTGTAGAAGGAAACAAACAAAGGACTTATTTCAAGATCATCAAATCTTTAAGTCAGCTTCTCTATATTTTTCGTCTACTCAAGACACCTGGGCTCCCTGTACCTGAAACTTGCAGAGATCTACACGACTTCCATTCTTCCAAAAACTTACAGTCTATGCTTCTCCCCTCGGTCTTATCTTCCTCTTTATCGGCCACACAAGAGAGACCACTAGAAAAGGTGCAGGAAAGGACAATCAAAGATCTTCCTCGGTCACTTTGGCACCGCCTGTCGAAAGGCGCTTATAACATTGATCCTCCAGACTCTCTTTAAACGTTCCCTGGATTTCATCCAACAGTTCGAGAATAAGCTACTGAATCAGCCTGGCTCTTGTCACCTCCTTAAAACCTTTCGACTCCCGAGTTCCATATCATCATCGAGGCATTCTTACGAGCTTGCACAAACACCATCAACAATCAGTGACTCGAGCAAACTCCATCCTTGTGTCTGTGTAAGGACTATGCAACGCCATCCCCGTCATTTCTTATACTCCTTGTGTTTCATGCTGTGTTTCTTCTCCATATATTTCCAGCCTCTGGCATTCCTCTTTTGGCCTTACTCCTTCAGTCTGTTTTACTATATTTAGCTTCTCCTCTCGTCATGTGTATTACTATTTTGAGTATTCCATTAGCATGGAAAACAGAATCAGGGCCTATTTAGTTTTATCCTATATCTTCAATAACCTCTATTTCTTTGTGTCTATCTGTCTATCTATCTCTTCATATATATATATATATATATATATCCCTTAATCATGCACATTCTCTAATGTTATTATTGCGCTATAGCTCGTTCGTTTGAGAAAGAATATATACCAGCAAAATATGCCACTTCAAAATATGTTGAAGACAATAGAGGCGCGTGATACACCTGGCCAACAGGAGACAATGTTAAAACCCCGTCCATGTATGTTTCCATCGTCTATCGCTAGTCATAGGATCAGGTCCAGGTGGAAGAGAAAAATGGAAAGGAAATCAAAGAAACCCTCCCACATCCACAGACATTGCTTGAAGAACAGGTAAAGCTGATGAAGCAGGGAGGTAAAGAAAAAAAAAACCTTTCTAAAACTATATTTTCATGAAAAAGATGAAAGAAAAGAGTCTAGGTTTCCGCAGACGTTTCGCCCCGTCTGTCTTGCCTTAATTGGGTTACCGGGAACCAGTTCTGGACTGGATGGTGGTGACAATGATTCCTTTGTTCTGCCGTTTGCAACGTCTCCTTATGGACGGCGACCCTCTACAGTAACTCGAGAGTTACTCCACGGTCTGATCTGGCTGAAGTGACTGATCAGTCATTTTGTAATCTATTGTTTGTAGTCAGGAGAAAGAAAGAAAGAAAAAAAAAGACAGTCCTTGGGAAACAGCGTTGGACTTTTGAGTTGCGTAAGTCAAACATTTTTATACAATGGCGTCCCCCTGACATATTGTCATGGAGTTGCATTTATGAGGTTTTAAAAAAAAAATCTACTCATGGGAGGTGGTTCACCCCACCTAGCTACTAGGGGCTGAATTTATATCCCAGTCCAACTCTATGGGGTTATGGCTTCTCCTTAAGCATCTGAAGGACTTCCACTCCCGTACCGAAGATGCTACGGCGTCCCCCTATCTCTCGAGGCAACTGTACGTCGCTATAAACAAAGGAACGTCATTCTGGATCTGAGGGAGTGCAGTCATTGCACTCAGCAAGTGAGGTCATCTGGTTTGAGAACCCGAGTGATAGTACTGCTGGGTGTTACATCATCGTGCATACCCACACATGTTGAGTCACTGAACTGAAAGGAGTTAGTTACACAATACTCATCAGGAAGGTTCGGCTCTGCCTACTAATCTTACTTCCTGATCGTCTGGACACGTACGTACACTCGCCCTCACAGCTGGATAACCGTCAAGTCTGTTATGACTCTGGCAAATGCATAAAGTCATCAGTTTGTTTGGACTGTCATGCAATTCGACCTCTTCTCTCTCTCTCTCGTGTGTGTGTGTGTTTTTTGCCCTCACACTTTCTCCGCTTGAGAGCATCGGGACTCGGTAGGGTGACTTGGTGAAGTGATGGGCAAGAGATGGGGGAGAATATCAGGAAAAGATGCGGTGCCAGAAAGGTGGTGGTTTAAGCTAGCGATGGGGGCAATGCTAAGAGTGTTGAGGTAAGTATAGGTAAGCAGGAGGTGTCCCTCCGCAGGTCTGAAACCTAGCCATATCTGTCGGTGGAATGTTTGGTTGACTGATCGTCAACTGTGGCCCGTGTTTTATAGACTCCCCAGCGCAGATTGTGATTCCGGCATGTCTACCGAGAGAAGCTTCTCTGGTATTCAAACATTCACTTATAATTCTGCATAAGACCCGAAAGGTCACATGTCCACCTTACTGTTGGTCTCCTCTTCCTTTCACCTCGTTACCGAACACTCTCTCCTTCAGCTGTACCTGCATTCGATACGCCCTGACCTTATCAATAGTCCACAATCTCTCTTATCCTTGTCCTCTCTCTCATTCACACAGTCTATTTTCCTTCTGTTTCTACACTCCAAACTCAGGGACTCCATCTCATCATCATCTGTCTTGTTCCCCCTTTTCTAATAAGCCTTGGTTTCAGTTCTGTGTTACAAAATCTGAAAAGAATCTGCCTTCTAACAAGATTTTCATTGTTTTGGAAACATGGTTTCGCCCTTCATAGCCTCTCTCAGGCTAGCGGCTGCTTGCGAGCACTGCGTGTGGGAGTGTGAACGTAGTAATCAATATCTGAATCTTCAGTTTCACTCTGAACACTGTAATATCGACAGAGGGTGCCGTGAGATACCTCTGAGTCGTCGGTAACGCTGTAATTTCTCTGCGAACTACCAACTGCTGTTAGCTGAGCACTTAACTGCTGTTGGTATCATTCGCTCCCGTTCTTAGCGCCGTGTGAGACAACGGTAGTGCTGGAGGAACTAGATATGCAGCTGGTCTTAATATGAGTCGATGGATGCATTTTGAACTTCTGATGAGCCCCCGAAGGTATTGCGTGCAATTTATGAGTCACTGGGGACGTTGCGAGCGATTTATGAGCCACTGGGGACGTTGTGAGAAATTTATGAGGACGCTGGAGGTGTTGTGAGCACTATGTATGCCACTAGTGACAGAGTAATTACTTGCGACATAACAGAGCAAGAGTGGATGAGGGCGCCACCAGGGGACACTGCCGTGCGGTGAGTCAGAAGTGAGTCTGGCTGTGTGTATGGATGATATGTGGATGATAGGTGGATGGTAAGTTGATGATAAGTGGCTGGATGTATGGATGGCATGTGGAAGGGTGTGTGAATGTGTGTGTGTGTGTGTGTGTTTGTGAAAGTTGGGCCTTTCAACCCTAAAGTCGTGGACTCGGTTCCATCCTTAACAATTCTGTGGCAGCCATGTTTGCCCTCGCCCCTTCCATAGCCAAGCCATCCTTGCCTCGCTTGCAGTCAAGAGTGTTGTTGACAAATTAATCTCACGAGAAGAGCGGGAAAAAATATAGGCATCGGAAAGTCTTTAAAGATATACACAAGTACTTCGTTTGGGTTGGCTGGCTGATTACTCTGTCGGAGCCAAAGTAAGATTGGTGGAAAGACTCCTTCGTTATAGCCAGAGATGGTGGAAGACTTCTGTTGTTGTAACCAGAGATGAACACACACAGAAACGGCATGAGGTGTGTGTGTGTGTGTGTGTGTGTGTGTGTGTGTGTGTGTGTGTGTGCGTGTGTGTGTGTGTGTGTGTGTGGG
>JAUUDW010014903.1:0-10101 GCA_032361385.1 Panulirus guttatus | reverse complement strand
TAGGGTATTAGACATCAACAAAGCATTTGGCACTTTCCCCCAACACATCCTCTTACTACAAAAAATAATTGACACCACTTTCCACAACAACGACAAAAAGTGCTTGGCCAATTTCATAGCCATCCGCATGTCAGATTCACTCTCAATGGCTTCACACCTAAAATACGTAAATTCTACTATGGAGTTCCCCAAGGAGAAGTTCTTTCTGCAAGTCTTCAATATCTTCTTACACAATCTCCCATTACCTCAGATAAACCTCAAAACGAAGATATTCTCGAATGAAGACGACCTGTCGATCACATCACAACACCCTGACGCAGTAGCAACATCAGTTATGCATCACAGTTTGAACAACGGCTAACCCAAAAAGGAATGGCAGAAACTCCAGAGAAATGTTAAAGCACTCTTTCAAGCACAGACGATCTCCAATCCAGCCCAATTCCTGCAATCTTAAACGGGGTCACTCCTTCTGAGCAAGACACCAACCGTTCTAAGCATTACGTCCGATAGACACATGCCATTCACTCCCCACACCATTATCATGAAAACAGAAGCATTAAACAAACTTAATGAATCAGAACACTAACTGGAACCAGATTTGGACGAGGAAAGAATCTCTCAACATCCTAAACAAACAATTCTTCTCCTACACTTTAACCTATGCCTCACCTGCCTAGTATTTCACCGTCTCTAAAGAAATAGGATAACGCTGCAAACCACACAAACAGCGCAATCAAAACAATGATTGGCTGCCTTGCTATCAAAAACACTCAACACCTTCATTTTGAAACAAAGATTCCCTCAACGCAGTCCCACCTGATCATGCTCGGCACTCAATTCTATGCAACATCATTAGATACCTCCCATCCTAACCACTCTATAACCAACCAGCAAACCCCAAGTAGAAACAAAACGCATTCCCTGCCTCACACTTCAGAAACCTATACTCACAGACCTCCTGTCCCAGAACAAACTTGATAGTGACAAAGCATATATACACCATACTAACCTGACAAGCACTAAACATCTGCCTTCCTAACCCACTTTTAAACACCACCCCTGGGCACATCCTCCCTTCTGAAACTACTCTTCTAATGCTAGCTTCACATCCTCTTGAGTTTAGGTCTTGATATCCCAAAGCCTCTTGCACTCCATCCTTTCATCTCATCCTTGGTCTCCCCTTCCCTCTTCCTTTCACCACTTCTGATACATAGATCATTCTTCACCCATCCTCTCCATATGCCCAAAACATTCTTAGCACATCCTGCTCAGCTTTTATAGTTATACTGTGCTTAGTACACACTTCTTTTACATTATAAAGCCTTACATGATCAGCCCACATCACACCTTATATTGTTCTTTGGTCCTGCATATCCAATATGTCCTTCCCCTCTTCCGTTCTTTTGCATTCAAAGCCCAAGACTCACATCCATGCAAACATACCCATCTTTGCCATAACAAACACTGACATTTCCAGTCATACACTCAATTTTACCCCAGACATAAATCTCCTTTCCCTCCTCGGACTTGAGGTCCCGTACTTTCATTCAGTCTTAGGAACTTACAGCACTCAACTTCCTCAGGTCATCCTAAGTCAAACAGTGTAAAACCATCATGTTTCATCACCCTTCTGCACCTCATTACCTTACTTTTGTTCATATTCATTCTGAACTTTCTTTGTCCCATACTCTCCCAAACTCTATCACCAGTTTCTGGAGTTCCTCTGTTGAGTGTGCTATCCGAGCTATGTCATCTGTATTCAGCTATTTATTCACCTTCCTTACCCACCCACCCTCAGCAAAATGTACCCTTACTGCTTACTTTAAGACCCTTGCATTACCTCCCTTACCACCCTACTCAAAAACAGATTCAACAGCCATGGTGAAATAACACATCCTTAATGCAGACACACCTTCCCCAAGAACTTTTCGCCTTCTTACCTTCCTTTTTGCACACGTTTTAGTCTCCTGGTACTTAATACGTTCATTAACTTTCCATGTACTGTACATATTCAAAGGGCCTTTCTGTCGACCCTATCCTAAGCATTCTTCAAATCCAGAAATGCCACATACACTCTCTAGTTTTCCATGTATTTCTCACACACATTCTTCAAAGACACATGCTCCATATATCTTCTACCTGTCCTGAAGCTACGCTGCTCACTCCCTGTCAGATGTTCTGTGCATGCTACCACATTCTCAGTCAGCTCTTTCCCATACACTTTTCCATTTATACACAGTAGACTTATACATCTGCAATTCAAGCAGTCATTTTTATCCCCCTTTTATTTATAGAAAAACACTATACATTTTGTCAATCCTCAGGTATTTCACTGTGGGTCATAAAGTCATGAAATAGTATGACTAAGCAATTAGCAACAGTTTCACCCACTATATGAAAACTCTACTATCTCATTCACTCTAGCTGCTTTGCCACACTTTATCTCATCCAATGCTTTTACAACCTCTTCTCTTTCCACCATTCCATTCAGTTTACCTCACCTGCCTACCCCTGGACTCCCTTCTGTGGTGATTTCCACAGTACTCAGGGCATGAAATTATAGGTCAATTGCAATGATATTATGTATTTGAGTTTAGGGGTTTCCAAAGTACTCAGTGGGTGACATCATATATTAAGGGCCGTGATATTGTGCCTACCCCTGGACCCCCTTCTTTGATTATTTCCACAGTACTCAGTGCATGAAATCATAGGTCAATTGCATTGATATTGTGTGTTTGAGTTTGGGGGTTTCCAAAGTACTCAGTGGGTGAAATCATATATTAAGGGCAGTGATATTGTGTGTTGAGTTCAAGGCTTTTGAAGACTAGGTGTACAGTGTCTTCAATGAGAAAGTTTCACTGTAGGCATGAGGAGTTTTGTGATGTGTTGTACTGATGTATGTAATGTTAAAGAGAAGGTTGGTGACCTCAACATAGATGAGAAATTACGTGTCCTTTTCTTATTTTGTTTTTACATAAGCAGAGACAGCATGGGTAACTGAATGCCCAAACCAAAGCCATGTCACTGCCATGTATGTATGTACCCTAGCCTAAGCCAAGTACCCATTTTATCAGTCATCCCCTTGGGGAAGATGAACACCAGCCACAACCAGGATTCATACCAGTGTGGTCAACCCTGGGCAGCCCATGAATGCATCACAATCAGCTAGTGTAGTTTTAGGTGGGCAAATGGCTAGTGGAATGGAGTGTGGGGAGCAGTTTATTCAGTGCTTGTCGAGTTATTACACTGCAAATGTGTTTTGTCATTATTGTGTTGGTTTGCAGAAGTTAGATTTGTGAATACAAGGTGCTGAAGTTAAGAGGCAGGGGTGCATGCATGGGGGTTGGTTACATATGAAGTGGTATGTTGCAAAGAACTGGGTGCCAAGCATGTCAAAGTGGGATTGTATTGGAAGGATTTCAATTTCATTGTGAAGATGAATGTTTTTGGCTGCTAAGAAGCTAGTGATTGTTCTGAGTGACTGTGTTTTGTGTAGTTTGTAGTTTTATGATTATTTTCGAAAGGGTGGATGACCAGGCACGTGATGTGTAGGGTGCAGCAGATGTATTGCTTGTAGAGGATACTAAGGGATACACCTTCCTAACTCTTTTCATGCAAGCCCTACCATTCTGGCAAATCCCTGTATAGGTATTCATAGGTAGGTACTCTCTCCCACAAAATCCTTTATCCTCTTATGTGAATATAGTTAAATGTCATTCTAGTGGATTGAGAATAAATTCTTGAAATGGGGAAACTAAACAACTAACAAAAGTTAAAAAACCCTGATGTGGTCTAAGTTTTCCTTGAAGTACCCTGATGTGGTCTAAGTTTTCCTTGAAGTAACCTGGTATTTTGAGGACTGAGTTTATATGCATTAGGATTAATGCACAAAATACTGACTTTATCTCCCAGGGAGCTCTGTGATCAGGAAATATTTTCAATTTTTTTTTAAATGCAATTTTTTTTGTACTGCTGAATATAAACCATTATGGTTAAAGAGTTTGCCAATAAACATGACAGTTTTCTCCAGAGTATAATGTACTTTCTTTACCAAGGATGAATGATTGATCTTAAAAATTGAGACTGGTATGATTTGCTTCTCTAAAATTATCATTTATTTTACATCTACGTCAAATGTAACATTGGAACCAAACTTGGAACTCAGTTTGTAGTGAAATTTCTCAGTTTTAAGTATTGTTTATAAAGTGCATTCATGATAAAAGAAATTATTTCCCTTCATGGATGTTACTGAATACGTATGAATGAAGTGAGTAATCCCATACAATTATTGAAATATTACTTATCAGTTCGGGATATGAAAACTGGTACATATGAAGATTTTGATTAATCTGCTCAAATTAGAGAAAGTAACTAACCTTACCTTGCTGCCCAAGGAAGGTAAGGTAAGTACATTGGGATATTAAGAAATTTGTATATTGACAATAAAGTAACACATGTTTCTTTGCATGAAGGATATATGTACTTCAGTATTTCAGCCTCTATCTTGTGTTCATACATGAATGGGATTACTTTAGATATTTATATTTAAAAGATATATATATTTTTTCTATGAAGAGTATTGTTCATAATGTGAGACTGAAGTGAACTGTCCATTAAAATTACTTGTTTTTCAGTCAAAATTCATTATTGTATTCTTTTTCTTGTGAATAAAAGATAGTCATGATTCATGTTTAATTATGTCAATATGATCTGTAATTTTTTATGCTTTATTGGTAACAACAACCCCAGGATGCTGGGAGTTGTGGAAAGGAATTCAGTGCATAAACTGCAGTAGATGCCCAGAGTTAATAATACAGGAAAAGCACCATCATCTGGCATTTATCTGACTGGAAAGCTCTTGTATCCCAAATTTCCCTTATTCAAATGCAAATATAAATTACAGCAACTGATAACCAAAAACATTTTTACCCAGCATATTTAAGCCCAAACTCGAAGCTTCTTGAAAGTTACACCACTACGTTACTTTCCAATTTCACCACTTAGCAGCAGAGTTTACAGTGTCCTCCTCAACCTCTGTTGTTGTCAATTACAATAACCACTGTCCAGTACACAGCATTAATAAGTCAAATTTTCTTTAATATTACAATTCTTTTTATGCCTATCAGTTTTTTAACTTTCAGAATTGCTTTGGTGACCATATCAATGAAAACTGTATTCTTATCATCACTCATCTATTTTCCTGACATTAATGCTATCTGCTGTCTATATGAACAGATAATATCCATGGCATCCTTAACTCTATTTCAGTTAGTATTTCAGGTAACATCATTCTCACTGCACGTAATGGTGTAGAAGCTTGAGCACTGGCTATTGTCATGTCACTATTCTTCCCACAGTAGACAGAGTAGGTTCTAATTCTCTCAAAACATGGGAAAGTTTTTCACTTTTCACATCAGTTTAGCACTTCTAATTTTTTTTTCCGAAAAGATAATGAAACTTTGTGCTCATAGTGTTTCCTACAAGTTTCTATGCTTTTCTATGGTGTCCTTTAATCAGTTCAAAGTAAACAAATCCAATCATTCTCCCAACAACTACATCCAATCTCCTCTGATATAACACATTTTATGTTTGTCACTTGTTTATTGCCTTCAAAATCACGTATGACCTCATCAATGAGAATTTGTTCATTTTTCACCCATTTATTGGGTATTAATGCTACATTCTATCATCTGTTTATGGTAAAAATCAGCATCCAGACTGTCACTTGTTCTGAATTATTTGTTTATAGCAGCTTAATAGAACTTAGGTGTAGAGGCTTGAGCACTGGCTTTTTTGTGTTTTCTGTCAATATTGGTCCCATTGTAGATGCAAAAAGTCCTAACACTTTTGAAATGGTAAGATTTTAATTTTGAACCTAAATTTACCCATTTGCATTTTTTTTTAATGGAAATCGACTATAAGTAGCACTTATCGTTTTTCCAGTGAATGTGAAAAGATTGTAAAACGCCGATAACATAACACCACGAATTGGACATCAATTGAACAGCTCCCTAAGTAATGATACCCAGTCTATCAGCTAAACATAATGAAAACCATTATTTATGTCAAATACAGTCTTCTCAGCCACTTCATATGACTCTTTGTCTACTATTTCATCACTATTGTACTAATGCTACTGTGTATCTAATTATTTAATTGTACCACAGAGTCATCCTAGACCAACATCTTCAGGAAGTAAAATGGTTAGTTAACACACTACAGAAAATGAAGCTTCCCCTCACTATCACTTTTCCAGCCTCCCCATCTTGCTTAAATTTTGATTTAAATTTTTCTTTCTTTTAAATTTTTGCTCAACACCATAGCATTGCTAGTGTGTGATTGAAAATAGGGCAAAGCAGTCATTTAATCACAGCTGAAAGTAAAGTGGTAGTGTGTGTGTGAGATGTATTTTGGCGTAGTATGTTTAGAGACAAGTCAGCAAGTGCACTAATCACGCTCTGTCTATTACCATCCTAAACTTGGAGGTTTGCCATTTAATACATTTTCTTATTGTCTCATTACATCTTTACTACAATCATTGCACTGTTAACAAGAGTATGGTAACACTACAAAGCAGTCATTTAAATATACCAGAAAGACAAATTGGGGGGTCTTTGTGGGTAGGGCAGGATGTGTATTCTATAGTACAACAACTTAAAGTGCTAATGACATCATTTTTCTGTAATATTATTGTGGGTACAGGTTATACCTCTCTAAACCGGCGCTCTGTGGTCAGGTGACTCCCATGGTCTGGCACGTTTTGAATCTGCTGCCATTTGTTTGTGGATCTGCTAACAAGTTGGCATTTAGCAAGTTAGCTCTGCTAAGGTGCCAAAATCTGTATACACTGCAGCCAAGGTAATTAACAGTCCTGTTAATTTCTTACTTCAGCTGTATTTCAGCCCTTTCAGGATGTCATCCAAGAGACCATGAGGTGCAGAAGTTGGTGAGTGCTAAGTGTAAGCATAAATCATTATCAATGCTTGAAAAGGTGGTCTTACTGAGAAAGTTAGATAAAGGAACTTCTGTAAAAACTTTGCATGAGTACTATGAGAGTGGATTATCAACTGTGTATAACGAAAAGAAACAAAAGGAGCAGATTTTTAAGTTTTTTGCTGAAAATGAAAACCATAAAAGTTTAAAGTTTTGAAAAACTTTGAAAGGTTCCAGGTGTATAAAATTATACATTGCAGTTATAAAGTGGTTTAAGCTCCGACATAATGAAAGTATAAGCATTTCTGGGGAGATGCTTAGCTGCGACAGAGTTTGTGGATGAATTTGCTCAGTTAGTGGCAGTGGAAAACATAGCCCCAGAATAAGAGTATAATCCTAACAAATCTGTCCTGTATTGGCGTCATATGCCACGAAAAACCCCTGCCCAAGAATTGAGGAATCTCCATCTGGGGGTAAGGATTCCAAAGACAGGGTAGCAATTCTTGGTTGCAGCAGTGCTGCAGGAACACATGAAACCACGCTGATGGTGATTGGTAAGAGTGTTCACCTGAGGGTCTTTAAAGGAAAGAAAATTCTTCCACTTATCTACTGTGTTACTAAAAAAGGGTGGATGACATCTAATCTTTTTATTGAAAATTACTTCGTGCGTGAAGCTAGAGCACACTGTAAAGGAGCATCCACAGCGTCAGGCAGTGCCCGGCAGGCAAGAGTGTTGAGTCCATCATCAGACACTTTGTGGCAACTTTGACGGGCAAATCAGCAGATTGCCCTTGCCTGTAGTCGAGTGAAATCAGACACTGCCTGGTGGTTTGACGCCGGGTCTGGAGCAATGGTGCTGCCAGCCACATAAAGCTACCACTCTTTATACCATATAGTTTTCTGCACTGTTCTTATTTTCTTTTTTATGCATAAAGCAATCAATATGCTACAAAACACTATTTCTTCCTTTCAACTTTGCTGCACATGGTGATACCGCACTTGTGGCCTGCCAACCACCAACTGGCTATGTACGACTTGCCAGCCCTACCACCTCAACAGTGTGGACAACAACACAGGCATGCTTGACAGACTTTGCCCAGTGAGAGTACAATCCGCCGGGAACTGCCTGATTGTGTGGACGTAGCTTAACTCTGTTAGCCTCGGTCCAAAGTGTAAAATAGTTTTTTTATCATTTCATTATTATACTTGATCGCTGTTTCCTGCGCCAGCAAGGTAGCACCACGAAACAGAAGAAGAAAGACCCATCCACTCATATACACAATTATATACTTAAATGCACACATATATGTACAATACATACATATACATACCAACATATACATATATACATATGTACACATATACATGCACATACACATATACACATGTACTTATTCATACTTGCTTGCCCCCATCCATTCCTGATGGCACCCCACCCCACAAGAAATAGCACTGCCACCCCCTTCGTCAGCAAGGTAGCGCCAGGAAACAGACGAAAAAGGCTCCATTCGCTCACATTCAGTCTATAGCTGTCATGTGTAATGCACCGAAACCATAGCTCCCAATCCACATCCAGGCCCCACAGACCTTTCCATGGCTTACCCCAGACATTTCATCACATACCCTGGTTCAGTCCATTGACAGCATGTTGACCCCAGTATGCCACATCGTTCCATTTCACTCTATTCCATGTACGCCTTTCACCCTAATGCATGTTCAGGCCCCAACCGCTCAAAATCCTTCCACCTCCAATTTGGTCTCCCGCTTCTCCTTGTTCCCTCCGCTTCTGACACATATATCTTCTTTGTCAACCTATCCTCACTCATTCATTCCATATGTCCAAATCATTTCAGCACATCTTCTGCTCTCTCAACCACACTCTTTTTATTACCACACATCTCTCTTACTCTTACATTACTTACTCAATCAAACCATCTCACACCACATACTATCCTTAAACATTTCATATCCAACACTTCCACCCTCCTCCGTACAACTCTATCTATATCCCCTGCCTTGCAACCATATTATATTGTTGGAAATACTTTTCATTCAAACATATCCATTTTTGCTCTTCGAGATAACGTTCTCTCTTTCCACACATTGTTCATCGCTTCCAGAACCTTCGCCCCCTCCCCCATCCTATGACTCACTTCCACTTCCATGCTTCCATTTGCTGCCAAGTCCACTCCCAGATATCATAAAACATATCACTTCCTCCAATTTTTCTCTTTTCAAACTCACTTGTTCCTCAGCTCGTTCACATTTACTCACAACATTCTCCTTTGACATACTTTAACAAACTCAAGTCACCAACTTATGCAGATTCTCACTCAAATCAGCCCCTAGTGCTGTATCATCAGCGAACAACAATTGACTCAATTCCCAGGTCCTCTCATCCTCAACAGACTGCATACTCGCCCCTCACTCCAAAACTCTTACATTTACCTCCCTAACCACCCCATCTATAAACAAATTAAACAACCACAGGGACATCATCCAACCCAGCAGCAGACCGACCTTCATTGGAAACCAACCACTCTTCTCTTTTCCTACTCGTCCACATGCCTTACACCCTTGATAAAAACTCACTACTTCCAGCAGGTTACCTCCCACATCATATATTCTTGAAGACCTTCAACAAAGGATCTCTATCAATCTTATTATATGCCATCTCCAGATCCATAAATGTTACATACAAAGCCATCTGTTTTTCTACGTATTTTTCACGTACATTCTTCAAAGTAAACACCTGATCCACACATCCTCTACCACTTCTAAAACCAAACTGCTCCTCCCTAATCTGATGCTCTGTGCATGCCTTCACTTTCTCAATCAATACCCACACATACAGTTTTCCAGGAATACACTACAACATTTTAACTCTTTAGTTTGAACACTCACCTTTATCCCCTTTACCTTTGTACAATGGCACTATACATACATTCCACCAATCCTCAGGCACTACACCATGATCCATACATACAATGAATATTTGTACCATCTTATAAACAACACAGTCACCCCCTTTGTTAATAAATTCAGTGGCAATACCATCAAATCCTGCCGCCTTGCTGGATTTCATCTTCTGCAAGGCTTTCACCACCTTCTCTCTCTCCACCAAACCACTCTCCCTGCCTCTCTCACTTCGCACACCACCCTGACCAT
>JAUUDW010014892.1:0-10101 GCA_032361385.1 Panulirus guttatus | reverse complement strand
GTTTACACGCACGACGACGCGGCGTGATCTCAGAGACAGAAATTCATTTTTGGGTGGAAGAAACTTTATCTTCCTGACATTTAATGTTACGCTCCGACTTTCTGGCAGGAATAAAGAAGCAGTCTTGATCCCGGCTGTATAAACTTTTACCAGAGACTTTCGCCGAATCCTCCCGCTACCGTACAAGATGTTTCAACATTTTCCCCGGGGGAGGTGGCCAATATACTAGCCAAAAACGCTGCGCAGATAAGAACGTCCACAGAAAAACAACAATGTAGCTGGCAAGAAATGTGGGCTGAATATAATTTTACCGAGCAGTAAATGTGGACCATATGAGCACTAGACCGACACAGTCAGTGTTCATGTTTACCGGCATTTGTGTTTACGATGGATGCGTGAGTGTATGGATGTGTGATTACTATCTGTGCTCCAGGGAGAGAGTTTTACGCGCGAGTTAACCCGTCTCTAGTCTTTGGTGAACACAAACACATAGAAGAGAGGGCAATCCTGGGAAACTCCCAGCGCCCCACACTCTGTCGTACTTCATTTAATTTCAGTAATTCACACTGTCAATACTGCATCAAGATACTTTCATTAGTTTCCTGTGTAGGAAAAACTGAAACTGAAATCGAAAATGTTCGACTCGCTTACATCCCTATGGACATCTTTGCACACACACACACACACATACACACCCCAGCCTTAGCTAGGTGCCCATTTACTTCCATCGACCAGCCCCGAGCGGACGATGAACAGATGGACTGGCTGTGGGTCCACTTTAGTCCCCAGGATTCGAACTCGAGCGGATCCCTGCGTGAATCATGGTTATAGCGACGCTAACAAACAGAAGCCCGTGATCATGCAAGATACGGACTATATCTGTGTCAAACCGCAAAAAAGGAGGTCAAGTTCAGCAACGGGAGTGAGGTCGAGACGGCCGGCTGAAAGTTCAGAGTCGGGCACTGAGAGATGGTAACAGACCCAGCCACCCAGGAGACACTCTTGACCCACAGTGATTCATCCTGATGACCGAGCCGATAGAATGGGAAAAGTCAGCTCCCACGCCGAGGTAGGCTGGGTAAGGTCAGCTACTAGGCTGTGGAAAATGAGGTACTACAGGCTATGAATTAGGTTGTGGAAAGTCAGATGTTAGTTACGGTATGGAAATGAGGTACAACGAGCTATGAATAACGTTTCTAGGCTATGAAAAGTATGCAGTTCAACTTATGAAAAGAGAGGTGTTACGCTATAAACAGCGACAAGGCTTCGTAAGTGAGCTACTAGACTGCAGTCAGTAAGCAAAAAAGCTATATGTGAATGCTAGACGGCAGTCAGTAAACAAAAAAAAAGTTATAAGCAACAAAATATAAGCTAAAAAGAGAGAAAAGAAAAATGGAAGATAGGCTTCGACAAAATTAAAAGACCTAAGGACAGTGTCCTGGCAACAGAAGCCTTATTTACATAAAACAAGAAACAAGTAGCAAAGAAAAGATACGAATGCTGGCATTACTGGCACGATTTCATACAGAACTTTGGCCCAGGCCCTGCAGTTATATAAATCTCTTGTTTCACGTAAGTTTGCGAACCGTCTGAGCTCATATGACAAGAACATGCAGTACAAGTCGACTCGAGTTTCGACCGGCTAAAGATGGATGGCAAGGTGTTGGGAAAACACAATATCGGGGAAAAACTTTCTAACTATGGCGGCCAAAAGATACAAAGGAAAGGAATGTTTGCATACTCTAGCAACACCACTTTACGGGAAATATGATGATAGTACGACGACATTTGACTAGCAAGATGAGTTTATGCCTTAAGGCAGAGAAACTGCGGCACACTTGGAAGACCAAATATTCCCTGACCAAATAAATATTCCCTGAACTTCATAGCATGAAATTTCAGACATATAAATTAAAAATCCACGAAGCATCTATGCCTATAGTTCACTGTCCTCTTCGTAAATAAAAATCCACGAAGCATCTATGCCTATAGTTCACTGTCCACTTCGTAAATACATATTCTGTTGAATGATTTTTTTTCTACACTGGAAAAAAACTTGAGAGGTACGACTGCGGTATGACTTACAAAAATCTTAAAAAAAAAAGTACATTTCTTTACGCTGCCCTTAAGCCTATGAAGGAAAGAAAGCTATGAAACCCCTTCTTCTTATCTTGACAGTATAATCCTAGGTCAGCAGCAGCCAGGCTGTGACAAAGCCGGGCACGGAGTGGACTCGACGACGCATCCACCTTAATCCCGATTGATAATACAATTTGCCGAGACGGGCTTGCGTAATGTGGTGCTGGTACGAGGATGACTCGAGCCATCATGATCGTGTACAGGCGTTTACTTTAACCAATTTCAGATGTTGAAGGAATAGTTATGTAATCTTAAATAATTACTGGGCACACGACATGACTGTAAAAGCATATTTCAACCCTCATGGGTTCCTACGAGTTACAATTCGAAAAGAGACGCAAATAATTTGAGCGCTACTAGTATTCATACTGCAAGAGTGAATCAGCTTATGGTTTGCTGTGGCTTGGATACACAGCGCGAATATCTTCAGAAAACATGAAAAAAATAAACATTCGTCGACATTCAAAACGAGATTAATCACTTCACTGAACACAGGAAGTGTACTAGAAGGCCAGGAACTTATTCTGAGGAAGAAAATGCACCAGTTAACTTTGAGATGTGGACGATGGCATTTGCGCAGGCTGTAATATTTACATTTGGAGGACACCCACACGGTCTGGAGGACAAGAACAAAAGTTCATGGCGGGACATACACTTCGCTAACGCTCTTACGGTACACAGTGGCGTCCTGGCGTGAAGGTGCGGGGGCCCGCCAGATGCAGGGTGGGTGTGTATGTAGCAAGTGCTGACATACACTTTCACCACGTCACCACCCGCGGCGGCCATGCACCACGAAGCAACAGCGTTGTTTCCCCGGGCGGGTGGCGATGATTTAAACCCCCACTAAATGCAATGATAAACCTACACGATCCAGCGACGTTCGTCACCAGGAAGGAACTGCCACAGGAATGGAGAGAGAGAAAAAAAAATCTAGCTGGCAAGAAGAATTCGAGGCTGAATGTGTGGGAACTGAGGCATAACCCGACTCCCGCTCGAATGTAATTATGAGAACTGTAATGTGTTTGTATGCACAGTACGTAAGTGCGTGTGCTTGTGCATGTATGTACGTGCGTATCTGGAAATGTGTGTGTGTGTGTGCTGTAGGTACTTCCAGGCACCCACTGACCTGGATCCCAGTCAGTCTTCCAACACCAAGGCCAACCGCCTCTACCTCCATAGCTTAACGTCGACTCTCGCCTCGGGAACAACGATAGCCTCGCTAAAAACGCCTGGAGCCGTTACACAACATCTCTCGCTTTTCCCCAATGTTTCTCTCAAACCTCTTTTACTTTTCCTTCTTCTTCTTGTTCAAGTCGAGTTGTTCTTCCTGAAGGGAGCCTCATCATCCCCGGGAGACACCAGAGGTGTGGTGAGCTGGGGTTCGGGTTGAGGTAGGGGGGATAAAACATCTACCAACTCACCTTTCTCCTGGCGACCCTGACACTGACCCAACTCCCGCCTTCCTTCCCTTTCACCGACCGACACGTAACTTCCCTTTTACTTGTTCGTCCCATCCCCTTCTCCAAACGCATACACACACACACACACACACACACACGCACGCGTGCGCGCGTGTACCCTTTGGCCCACCGCGATTCAGTTCACAATTAGATCCATTACCTTGCCTTTACCTCCCCATGAAAGGGTGAAATACATCCTGGGAGGCTGAATAGACTCAGCCAGCGCCCTGGGTGCGATCAAAATCATCCTGGTTACGTTCAAAGCATCGTGGCCGTTCGTATGGAGAGAAAGAGAGAGGTGGGAGAGGCAATAATAAAATTTACAGAAGGCATTATAGAGCCATGGCGTGCGCTTACACGTCTGTGTAGGCTACGGATTGGCAATCGAGTGTGTATGCAATCGCCACATCCGATTCCTATTTACGTACATTATGTCAACCACCGCAACAGAACGAACAAGTCAATTGTGTTGAAAACCTATTGGGCAAGAATAACTTACTGATGCTCTCAAACCTTAAACAATTTTCTGGGTCGATCCCAATCCAGTTACGTAATTAAAGAAAGGGAAGGTCGTGTTAAATCCGCACTAGCTGGTGCATCACGTTTTCCAGAACGTTTTCTGTTGCAGGGGGGTCACCCACCTACCCCAACTCTGGTTTACCCGCCAAATGCATATAATTTATGGCTGACCTCTCGACCTTAACATTCCACTAGCTCACTGCCATCTGTGAGCCCGAAAGCGCATAACTCTACCATCGTCTGTGACCTCAATCGTGCATAACCCTACAACCATCTGTGACCCTCATGTCACAAACCAACGACTACCTGCGACCCCCAACCCACCTAAAACCCACCACTACCTGTTACCTCAAGATACCACGAACCTACCATCATCTGTGACCCCAACCCACCACAAACCTACCACCATCTGCGACCCCAACCCACCACAAACCTACCACCATCTGTGACCTTAACCCACCACAAACCTACCATCATCTGTGACCCTAACCCACCACAAACCTACCACCATCTGTGACCCCAACCCACCACAGACCTACCACCGTCTGTGACCCTAACCCACCACAAACCTACCATCGTCTGTGACCCCAACCCACCACAGACCTACCACCATCTGTGACCTTAACCCACCACAAACCTACCACCATCTGTAACCTCGCCGTACCCCCAGAAAATCAACCATCTGTCACCTCACCAAAGACACACACACACACACACACACGCAAACACCCACACCACTATCGCCAAGGTCCTCCTCCTCCCTCAACAATCGTGTGTCCTGAATCTTGGTCCTTGAGGGCAAACTCCCAAGTGTTGCCCCCGCCCCCCTAAGGCAACGTGAGACTCTACACCCTTGAGTGCCCGATGATCAGAGGCTTCGGGCCTGTGGTGTCGAGAATCTTTTTTCTTTTTCTTTGATCGCCACGACTGATAAATGGACGCTCTTGATGCTGTCTCCACACTGCGTCCAAAACCTGCTACGCCCTGAATTGAGTATTGCATAGCTTTATCATTTATTTCTATCATAAAACATTTCTTTTTTTTTCTGGGCTGTCTCCCTATATTTGTAAATGACTCGCTGCACAACCTGTGTTTATAGTAGCAGTTGAATAAGACGATACATAGTATCTCTGCTTCCCGTTTTCCGACGGGACAGGTGGGGGGCAGGGGGTACACCCCACCCAAGGGGCCCTGGATGCACCCGTCACCCTCCTATGAACCCATCACACGCCCCACGCTTGCCTCCACTTACACCCCCCTCCCACCAACCCGGTAAATGACCTTGAATCTTATTATCAGCCAGACACCCTGCCAACTAACGCCTAGGCAAAACCTTAATATTCAGAACAACAGATCCTCACCCTACGAGACAAAGCGGGGAGACGTGCTAACGTAGGCCCGTGACAGGGTATGGCTGGAGAACATGTAACTTAAAAGATTAACGACATCAAACAACGAGAGGTGCAGCAACAGGGAGGTGAAGCCTCAAGGTCAGGCCCTCGAATCACTGTGTAGTTTACATTCCTAGGCCTGTGTGGGCATTGGTATTCACCCACTGACAACCGATCTCATCCCTGCCTCCCCTTTGGCACGTCAGGAAGCCGTGTGTGTTCGATCCATCAGTCTCTGGTCTCTACTTGACGTAGACGTTCGATCAACGAGTCTCTGGTCTCTACTTGACGCAGGTGTTTCCGATCCACCAGGCCTTGGTCTCAACGTAGGCGTTCGATCCATGTCTCTGCATGACATGTTTCGCCTTAATCAAGTCCATCAACGAACCGCCTGACTTGCCTGCTAAGTTCCAAGTACTAAAAGCTGATGTTCAGGGAGGGAGCAGCGCTGCTGAGTCAACTTATCCTGGTGAGCCGCTCAAGTTAGGTGTGGGTTAAAGTGGGACTTTGTTTACAGTGGTGAGGACCATACAAATGGCGTCTAGCCCCTGTTAGGAGGTGTTCGGGTGCCCATTCCCCATTATAATGAGGCGTCCATCCCTACTATAACATGAGGTGTCCACCCCTCATTACGGGTATGATATCAAACCTCATGTACAGGAGGAGTAACCATCCGCATTATCAGATAGTAATGAGGGATCATCAACCCGATTGTATTGTGAGGCGCTGAATTGTCCTATCTCACAATGGGAATGTTTGGTGTCCGACCCCCATATGGAAAGTTCTGGAGAACGTTATGTGCAGGGGTGGAGAGGTGGGAGTGGAGGGAACCATGGGTCGTGTGGTAAGGAGGACTGACGGAGGAGGGAGTGGACTGACGTGGTGGAGGGAGCCATGGGTCGTGTGGTGGTTAGGTGGGTGAAAGTGAGTGTATGTGAGTGTGTGTGTGTGACCCATATAGTGTACGTCAGTCCTGTCTTCCACCTTTACCACACGCTCTTCATCCACTCCTCCACATTCCCTCCACATGAATCACTTGCTGTCCATCCACCACTCCACACACACACACTCCCCCCTCCCATTACTAAGGGGTGGCATATGGGTGAGAGGGAAGGCATCAAGGTCACGCTGACCTCACCAGGTCACAAAACGCCCACTGGACCGGTCCAGCAGTGCTCCGGTCGGGCACTCTGAGCACTTCGGTGGTGGTCCGGTCCAGCAGGGACCAGCTCCAGGCGAGGTGGTCCAGTCCGGCAGTGGACCGGACCGGTTCGGCGCCCGTCCAACTCGTCATGAGATTCCTCAAGGTCCGTCCGTGGTGAGGCACGTGGTAGCCTAGCTAACCTAGCGAGGCGAGTCACGTGGTGCACTTGGCTAACCTGCTTTGGAGTCACGTGGTCACAAGCATCAAAATAATTCTTTTTTTACGTTGTTATTCTGCTCACAAACTCCTTAAAAAAAAACTTAACTGCGAGTCCAGTTTTTAACATGCACCACTAATTCTCAAAGGCGTAATACAGGATCGAAAAGGTCTCAAATCATTAGATAAGACACGTTTTATTTGAATCGCGGGTTTGTTGAGGATATCATGTCCTCTCCGACACAGCTAAGCCTCCAACTGTTGACATTAACGAGTCCCTGAGGAAGATTTTGTCCCTTCAGACATATTAACGCTATCACCACCAAGCAATACCACACCTTACGTACTCCTGAATCGGATATAATCATAGTTAGTTGGTTAGTTTTAATACTTTATTCCTTGATAGAGGAATCGGGATCCTGGTGCTGTCACTAGACTATAAACGGAAGCGGTCTTGAAACGCTGCCCTTCGCAACATCGCGAAAAATGCCCGAGAGACAAGATCCTTCTGCTACACTACACCCCACCGAGACGTGTCTCAGAGTAAGAAAATCCAAGATTTCTCCACTTGCGTAGTTTGCTGGCCACGTCGTAAACTCCACAGATCTTACGTGAGCATCGCAAGCGGTGAATCAACTTGGATATCCACAGAAGCACAAACCAGGGTCAGGCGCTATTACAGGTAACGATACCGACGGCCCTTCTTCGTACTGCAAGTGCTAAAAATGCTCAGCCAGATGGTGGGTATCCCGCCCTACATCCAGAGAAGACATCAGCTTTGACAGATTCCCATCCATACCTACCGGGTCTGGTTTTACCTTAAATTTTTTTTTAAAGAAGTGTGATCCAACCTCATCGATTATTTAAATGTCTGGCCTTTGGATCAAGACGGGGCGACCCATGCGAATGACGCATTGACATTTCGGTCTCACTGTTGAGGATTAGGATACGGTGTTTGTCCCGTAATCTGTTTGTGTACAGATATTGTCTGCAGCACCTGAAATGTAAGCTAAATCTGCTGGTCATCAAGAACGCTGAAAAAAGCTTTTTACTCTACGTGGCCGCCAACTTATGCATATTTTTTCCCCCAATAAACATCACATTCGTATATATACTAGTAGCAAATTCACTTAAATCTATTAGTACCAAATGGTTTCGGGGCAAACTCGTATATAAAAGCTATAGTCACTTCTCATCTGGCGATGGTGAAGGAGACAAAAGTCATTACAAAGGTGACAGCGTTAATGACAAAACATTCCTACAGACACCCGGCAGCCTTCACCTGGTCATGATTATAACAACGGACAGAAGACAATGGACATTTAGCTTTTTTTCTTTCTCATGAACGTCCTCATGGCGCCCTCCCTCATCACAGCATCTAAGAGAAGCACAACACACAGTTGTCTTGGGGACGTATCACACAGTATCATAGTATCGTGTTCTGAAAAGCACTGGAGAAAGACTTTGAGTGCCGATCGAACAATCGAAGAATTACGCTGATCTCGGTGATTTTTAAAACACTCTTGAGCATGACGGTACAACCCTTGAGCACGATGGTGTGAGCCTTGAGCACGAAGGTGCAATTCTCTGAGCACGACGGTGCAATCCTCGAGCGTCGCACGACGGTGCAGTTCTTTGAGCATGAAAGCACGACCCTTAAGGTATGATGACCTAACCTTCGGTAATGATCGTTATGGGAGGACGACGCACCTCGGGCGGGTGACGGAGGAATGGGCAGCGCCTCCCCTGGCCGCGGCCTTAGGCCCACGGGATCCGGTCTTTGTATGTTCTTCAGGAGAGTCACTGACCCCGTAAACATGTGTCGTCAGATAAAGAGCAGGTTCCTCTCGGGCCTGCCTGCAAGCTGCACCAGTTTGTTTCGTGTTTAGAGCCATAACAGTAAAATATGTATGCTTTCAGCTACTGCACTTTTACCTTGTGTATGAGACTGAACGCGTATTATAGCATGGCTTTGGATCCACAAAGAGTTTTAATTTGTATCATGTATTACAAATTGATCAAATAAAGTATTATTATTATCATTATTATATCCATGTATATGCATGTGTCTGTGTGCCTTGTGTGTTAATTACTATTTGTGTGTTACGGGGAAAGAGTGTTTTACGCTGTGTGTATATATACATAAACATACACACACACACACAAACATCCTAATCTACTCCAGGTAACCATTTATCGAAAAGCCCTAAGGGGAGGAGTTACCTGGGTTCGGTGTGGGCCGACTGCCGTGTGCAAGATTTGAACCCCATGCTGCGTGCTGACATGGTCAGTACCGCCAAATAGTGAATCACGGAGGCCCTGCGTGTGTGTGTGTGTGTGTGAAAACCATTTGTACAGAACGGTGTGGCCTCAACTTACCCTATCTCTTCTAATATACATCTCAAAATCGTTCACTGTTTTCTGCATTAACAGTTCATTCACTTACATCCATCCACTACACTTTTACAATATAAGTAACACCTCTAAACGTTTCAGAAAGCCTGTCCAAGTAAACAGGTCTCTCCCAGAGTTAAACTAAATCAAAGTCCTGAACCCCCTAGCGTACCTCGGTGCCAAGTCTTTCGTCCCGCTGTACCATGGCCGTCCGTATGTACCCTGCCTCCCGTGTCCAGTGGCTGCTGCGGCCACGTGTACCGCTGGTGCATCAACAAGCTGTGATGGCCCATGAAAGCACTGTAATAGGGGACTTTTGGGAGGGCCATTGTCCTGCTATCTCCTGCTTCCCATCAGCGATTTCCCGTGAACCCTAATGCGAGGGACTTGCCACTCATCCCTTGCTTCCGCCATACACGCATCATCACAATTTCCTCCCTTTGTCCATCCTTCAAAGCTACAATTTTCTTCGCATTTACCGTTCTGTTTATCTCTTGGTGACCTCGTCAGCTGTGCCGCACTTGGCGGTTCTAAGAGTACAGAAACGGTGGCGCAACCCGAAGGAACAGATGGACACCGCGGTGGTACACGGTATCACAAACATCTGGCCGTAACACGTACCCCAAGTCAGCGCGGGAGGCAGGCGAGGCACCTGGTGCAGCTGCTGCTGGTGAACCATACACCGGCCCAGGCAGGGCGTCATCTTGAAGCCTCTGGTGATACCAGTTCTACCCGGCCTGGACTCCAGGGGTGGGGGAAACTGCCCAGTTCAACCCTGCCCTTCTCTTCCGTCTTCATTTCCCTTTTTCCCCTTCTACGTTCATGCTGGGTGCTGAAC
>JAUUDW010014881.1:0-10101 GCA_032361385.1 Panulirus guttatus | reverse complement strand
GGTATTCCTGCCTCACAGCTCCTAAAACCAGCCATGAATTTTCATGTGTGAAACTTTGTAAATTGAAGTAATTTTGTTGAGTTCGGGGAAGAGTCGCGTTTTCTTTTATAGTCTCATGAGGTTGGAATAGGATAAGCGTCACGGTCAATTTTACTCCCCACGCTTAACCACCATAACCTCTTCATTCCCACGGAACAGGAAGAGCTAAGACGAATTTTGCCTTGTGAAAACTATTCATTTTACTGACGTGTGCCTTCTCAATCAATTTTGTGTTTAATAATGCACCTGGAACCGTAATTCGTGTGTTACTATACAGTTGGAATCTACGGTGGTGCTATATAAGGCCTTCTGTTAGCCTTGGAAGCTCAGTATGACGTCTTTTCTATTAGCCTTGGGAGTCCTGCATAATATCTTCTATTAGCCTTGGGAATAGTGCATAATGTCTTCCATCAGCCTTGGGAGTCCTGCATAATGTTTTCTATTAGCCTTGGGAATTCCACCTGATCTCGCCCATTAGTCTTAGGGATCCTGCATGATGGCTTCTTTTAACCTTGGGAGTCCTAAAAGATAGTGAGTTTAAAACACCGACCTGCTTGTAGGTTTCTGTGTAATTTTTCTGTGTGCGTGGATGTGTTGGGTGAGGTGAGGTGTGTGTGTGTGTGTGTCTGTGTCTCCCTCAGGCACCTTCCCTGACCTGTCTGGTCCCCTCCTCCCTGAGTACTTCCTTATCCCAGCCGTGGCTGAAAATGCTGTCAGGGAGAGTGAGTATCTACCTACTTACCTACGCACACATGCAAAGAGATTTCCCCATTAGGCAGGGCCAGCGAGAGAGAGAGCGAGAGAAAGAAAGCGGAGATGCAACAAGTGTCACACATACCTACGTACGATAACCACCATTACGGGTAACCTGCTTCTCCCAGCACCCGCCCTTCCATTCACACTACTACCTCCACCTCCACACACACACAAACACACACACACTGCACCTCAACTTTCCCCCTTCATACACCGCTCCCTCCTCCCCTTACCGCCTTCCTTGCCATGCCACACAACCCCTCACATTTCCCTCTTTCCCTTCTCCACACCTACTTCTCTGTCACCGAGCCCAATCCCCCCCAATAACTCCCCCACCTCCCCTTGAGCCACCACTAGCGCCACCTACCAGACCACTACCACCAACCAGAATACCTTACGTCAACTCACTCCCTCCTCCCACCCCATGTCGTGCGTACAGTTACAAACTCGTCGTAATTTATGATAATTGCTCTTAAAACTTTCGGGTTCATCCCGTTCGTGAGAGAGAGAAGACGATGTCGCTTTCGTTCCCTCGTAAATAACTTGATTGATTCACCGGATGCCATTGGGATGAGAGACCGTAACTCACCTGTGGACTGGTGGTGTTCGATCAGGTCGTTCTCCTCGGGAGGGGGAGCGACTGTGTAATGTCAACACCACAGGGCAATGGGATGGAGGTGGTCAGGTGTGTGTGGGCCAGTGACACCTTCTCAGTCCCTCTCACTCCCATTTCCTCATGACTAGAGGGGTCGTCCACGGTGAGAAGTTCCATCAAGTCATCCTCATTCATACTTCTCTGATTTTGCTCTCCCGACGTCGTCTCTCAGAGCAAGGGGAACGTCCTGAAGGAACGTCGATACGATTTTGAGTACGACGGTACGATTCTTGAGATTGACGGTACGACGTTTGAGCACGACGGTACGTATGATGGCGTGACCTTTGACTTGACTCTCAGTGACTGGGTCCAAGAACAGTTCCTCATACTTAAGGGTAGTACCGTCCTGTTCGAGTCGTACCGTCGTGCTCAAGGGTTACACCGTCGTGTTCAAGGGCCGCGCCGTCGTGCTCAAGGGTTACACCGTCGTGTTCAAGGGCCGCGCCGTCGTGCTCAAGGATCGTACTTAACTGATGTATAATATCTTGGAAATTGCTCTGTACCCGAGAGGCTGTAGATACGAAACATACCTCTAGATTAGAATCATCATGACTACTATAGTATCTCTTACTTTTCCAATCTTTCATTAAAACCAAAACTCTCCTGAGGCATATGACATACATTCGAACAGTCCTGACGAAAACATAATTGGTAGTATTATAATTGTAGCCGGTACTATACGCATGTCCCTTCTGAAGGAAAACGTGAGAAGCGTATCATTTAATGGGTTTATTCTGCAGGAGAGACGGGCTACAGCGATAACGCGGGCATGCGGGTCGCGTATACCAACAGTCCAGAAAGTCAGAGAACCTAACGTGCACACTGGTCAAAGCTTGAGCTTCCGAGATTTAAATAAGAAAAAAACATGTACAATTTCTCTGGCAAATTTCGTGTTAACGTACTAATGAATTACACCGATTCCTCACCTTGAAGGGAACACACAACAGCTCTCCGCGGTGCTTACGGATCAACAATGGCGCGAAATTAGTAAACATCTAATTAGGTAATTGCGTCCTTCATTTGCTCAGTGTGTTAACGACGCTGGTGGTGCCAGGTTATGAATACTTGTGGTTTTGAGGGAGTGCGTCAGCTGCTGGGACGATCCCAGCAGCCTCCCCTCACTAGGAAGCAGTTAATGACATTGACACCATCACCTGTTACGAACGACCCCACGGCAACTGGGGGTGAACATCATGATGTTTACACCATCACATAAGTACGACCACGTGCTCACACTCGTGTGTTGCCACAGACATACTCACAGGCTTACTTAAGTGCAGTATGTATGTAAACTAAGATTTCTTCCTTATTTTCTCTTAGGTCCTTTATCGTTTCCTGTTTGCATGTGTCTTCTGTGTCACTTCTTTGTATTTCTTTCATTCTCCCTATTTATGTATCGGTGCCTCTTTCATACCACACAAAATTAACACAAAATTCATGCGTACAAATATTCACAACTTACATTTATAGAAACCATTCACAACCTACACGTACATAAACCACACACAAAGACATCACACAAAATACACGAACCCAGAAATAAACCCACAATGATACGCACAAATTATACAAATCTATAAAACTAACAAGAGAGCTGAGGGTTGGAAAGCGAATGCATTAAATATTTACACACAGCTGTGAAGGCGGAGGAGTCAGTGAGCGTGACCAGGGAAGTCGGCGTCACGAATGCACTAAAGATGGATAGTCAATAGTTAGCTTAATTATGAAGAGAGAATTGATGGTAGCTTATATAAGAGGAATTGTATTTTTCAGTATTCTTTATATTTTCTGTTCATCATCACTCATTAAAAAAAAATCCTATATCACTGTTTTTGTTTGCTGTTGTTTTCTTACCACCCGTTCCATATTTTTTTGTTTTTTCTTCGTCTTGGATGAAATTCAGTTACTCGAATTATGACCAGCACTAAACACTGTATTCTAAATTTTGTTTGACTAGGGCACTGTAAAAAGTAAGCAATAATGTTTTTCGTTTTCTGGTGCGTATTTCTAGCTATGAACCATATGCAGCTAAGCATTTCTTCTGCTTATTTTAGGTCATCACTGAATAACAGACATTTGTGTTATATGATCTATCACCAAAATGTATCATTTTGCAACTCATCATTTTTGTTCATTTATCATGTCTCTGATCACTGAACCACTGTCTAAATCTTTTTAGTTCATTAAATAGCCTTCCCTTTTATTTTTTCCAAAATTCGTATCCTTAGAAAATTTTTGAGACTTTTCACAAGTCTTGTCTCCAGGTGACTGGTATAGATGGTAAACAGTATGGGACCTATGACTGAGCCAGTAAGATGCTTCTCATTTAACACCATCCTCTGTTTTCTATCCTTAGCCCCGTCCCTAATACAGCCGAATACTCTTCTTCCTATGATGTGTGAACTAGTTTTAACGAACAGCCTTTTATGCCGTACTTTATCGTAAGCCTTCTGCATGTTTGGTTATACAACATCTGAAGGTATTTTTGTATCCCAGTTATGAAGTATGGCTAAAGGATTCCGTCAGAATAGCCAGACATGATCTCTTACTACAAAACTCCGATGAATTTCTGGCCTTACCTCCTCTTTCAAATCTTTTTTTAGCTTGGGGGAATAATGGCAGAGGAATAGTGACACAAGAGGAGGCACAGCTGTGAAATGGGTATTTGAGGAGGAAGAAATGGTGGAGAAGTAGTGGTGGTGATGGAGCGAACATGGGATGATATCTGAGGAAATGGCAGCGATGGGAGTAGTGTTTGAGAAAGAGTAGTTGAACAGACATATCGTAACTGGAAGAGTTAGTTTTAAGAATAAGTAGTGGTGAAGATGGGAAGTTATGAAGATGAGTAATGAAGAGGTAAAAGATGAAGCAATGAGCGAGGGAGACGGTAGCGGTGGAAGATGACGATTCCGGGAGGAAACTGTATACGTTAACAGAGAGTAAAAACTAGTTGGTCTGAAGTTCGAAACTTTGTGGTTGTTCCGTATGAAGGAGATGGGAATTGATTTTGGTTATCTAGAGTGCCATCCTATAACTGAGGCCGGAACACCATTTCTGAATGACTGACTCCCAAAAGAAGTACCTTTATGCACCTGATCTACTGCATTTAGATGGAACACGAGATAAGATGATAAACAGATTAACAGAAATAATATAATTCTATGACATTTTTGGAAACCATCATTATCATCTCACCTTGTATAACAGTCCCGAAATGTGTTTGGGGCCAGACTTGCAACAAGATAAGATCTATTACTTTATCATCCCTGTCGAGATGAATGTGGAAGTTCAAATGATAAAATGGAAGACAAAAAGAACACTGTTGAATACCCCGGCAGGAGATTCTGTGGCCGGATTCCATTATTCATGGTGAATCCATACCGGCAGTAATGGAAGCGCTGCCGAGGCCACATGGCGGCAACGGTGTCAATACCTGGCACACACTGCTACTCTGGAATCTGGAATGGCGACAGCTGTACCTTTATCATCGACAGAGACTAAAGAGACCAAGGAGACAGACCGATGCAGCTGACTGAGGCTCTCCAGCACACCTATAGTAGTTAGGGTACATTTAGGAACTGAATATTCTGATGAAGGTTTATCTTATTACAATGCCGGGTCACAGACACTGTGAGGCCAGCAGGGCCTACAGTGCTGCCGATAATTTCTAAGGCAGCCACCCAAGTAGGACTTGACGGTAACCCACCAGAAATTTTATTTTGTATGTCTACTGTGTCTCTTAAGGTCTGTCGCTATAGGACCAATAAGGAGACGTTAACTCTTAGTTCAACGGCCCAGAATAGGAAATCAGCTGTGGTGAAGAGATCCACTGAACTGAATTACCTTCTAACATTTGGGGCAACAAGAGCATGACTCTCAGAGATTGAAATAGTACGAGAAAGACTTAACGGTTACTTTAAACATTAATCTTCGAAGAACGATACGAGTTCTCGAATCTTACCGAAGGAAGAAGCTTCCTTTCACGTGAAAATCTATAAGTTACTACCCCGTTTACTGAAGAAGAAAACTGTTTTTATATGAGAGCTCGTAAAACGCTGTCTCCTTCCTCGAAGGAGGAAGTTTTATATGCTCGTGAGCATATAAGATGTTGCCTTGTTTACCAAAGGAATAAGTTGTCACTGTGGGAGGACCAATTACTTACTGCCTCGAATCGAAGCTGCTGACTCTTTTGAACTGATATATTTAGCCCAGTGCTGCCATAATTACCATAAAATTGGCGTCTTTCTTTAAGGTACACAAAAATTTTCTTAAAGTGGGTTGTGTGTGTGTGTGTGTGTGTGTGTGTGTGTGTGTGTGTGTGTGTGTGTGTGTGTGTGTGTGTGTGTGTGTGTGTGTATTTGCGTATGTGTACTTGAGTGTGTCTTTGTTTGTCAATGTACGAGTGTAGGCACATACCTCAGTATTTTCTGGAATCCAGTATATTCAGTAGAAACATACGCGATCATAAATAAGGCGTCCTACAGATAATTAATATTGGATAACATCAGTTCATATGAATGTACTGTTGTTTAACATTCTCTCATAGAAGTTTCTGTAGCCAATACTGACAACGATTTTCAGATATATCGACTAAGGTTTTCGGGTGTATAAAGTGCCAATGTTTTTGTAAGGGAATGAAACTGTCAAGGTCACTGGCCACTCGGGGTAGATCAGCTTGATATGAGGAAGGTAGATACGTCTCTGTTGTGTTGCTCTTCAGACACATTTAACATTTGCTAGCGACCAAGTATACAGCAGTAACATTGCAGCTGCGAAAAACCACACTCGGCACTTCCTCTCTCACTGTATGTATGACTTCATTTTGCCTAACTACACAAATGTTTGGAAATCTTAGGTCACCAAGTCCACTACCATCGCGATCTTAATGCCTTCGAAATTTCCCCATCTGTCAACATGATCAACGAACCCCTTGCTTCTTATAACCACTGGCAGTCTTTAGCACAGTGTTATGACTACTTGTGAGGGCGGATTGCATTGCCAGACCACAGCCTCTTGGTCCCATCTTGAACACGTCGTGGCTTCCGGGATGACGATCTCTTCCTGCACGCGGGATCTATTCTGCGAGTCTCCTGGCTAAGAACAGGGACACTAAGCTACTGCTCTGAGAGGAATCTGGCCATTGGGTAACGGCAACAGTCCCCTGAACGCTAAAACAATTTCCCGCGAGGCTTAACGTTATTATTTCGTTAATCCTTGTACCCTCGGTGTTCCCCTAAGCCTTGAGATCTTGTCCCCTGACTCCTCAAACCAACTTTCATTGCAGCCATGAGAATCTTAGAACAAAATGTTTTGTGTTCAGATTCTACGCTCAAAAAAAGTAGATGCTCGTTAGATACAAGCTTCTCACAGCCGACCGTATCCGTGGAAAAGAGAGAGGCTATACTTCCCTTAGGGAGGTTTCTGTAGCTCAGAAACTAACATAATGGTAGTGGTGATGACAAGTGTGACAGTCATTTGTCAGAATTGTGTAACATTAATCGCGTTATTGTGCAATAGCAATCAAAGTGATCTGCAGTTCCTAGCCGCCTGGCCAAATGACTGTCTGCTGCATACAAAAAGTAAATCAATGAATGAATAGTAATAAAATGATGATGTAACCTACTTCTTTTTCTTGCCTTCACGAGGTAAGGAACAAATTGGCAAATTGCACACAGCCAATCTTTAGCTGCCATGTGCCTCACTGCAGCCCTAGTGGGTCCATCAGTTGCCACAAACAACCCCGAGTACTTACAGCAGTTCTCTTCCCCAGGTCCTTCCCCAATTAAACTCATGCTCAAAACATTCCCGAATAAGCCTTTGGATGCATATCATTATCTTACTTTGGTTCATATTAGCCTTCATCTTTCCTAACATTCTTCTTTTGCACGCTTTCCCGAACTCTGCCACCAGCCTCTAGAGTTTTTCTCTGGAGTCCACCACCAGTACAGTGTCATTTGAAAACAGCAGCTGAATCAACTCGCATGATTCCTCCCTCTTCCCAAGCTTTCATCATACCTTAGGACTCCCCTCTCTCCCTCTTCTTCCTTCAAGAACCACACATTTACCTGTCTCACCACCTTACCAGAATAGATTAAACAGCTTAAGTATCTTCACACATCCTTGACGGACACCCACTATCAACAGGAACCATTCTCCCTCCTCCCTCCTCCCTTTCTACTCGCTCCCACGCCTTATTCTTTTGATTCAAATTCCTTAATTCATTTCTTAACTTTCTATTTACACCTTACACCCATAACACCTTCAACAAGGCAATCCTGTTGACTTGTCATACATCTTCTCCATATCCATAAATGCCATATACTATTCACTTCTCTTTCTAGGCATTTCCCACACACATACTTCGAAGCAGACAGCTGACCTACACACTCATATCTCTTCTGAAACCACATTTCTCCCCAGGTCAGTTGTTCGCTACATAAAACCATCCTGTCAGATACTCGTGTCCTTGCCAGGTACGCTAGCCATCTCAGCTTGGGTCACACATATAACAAAATACATGCCCTACCAACCAGCGCCACTGTCACCCTCTTTCTTGAGAAACTCACGTGACACCTCACCCTCTCCTGACACCACCACATTTCATGTGCAAGGCTTTCATTACTTTCCATCTCAACGATCCCACTTGCCGTATTGCTGCGATGTTCTTAATCCGCATCCGCATCCCACCTGCTCCCAAAACGCTACATCCACTTCCCTATCAACGAACACGTTCACCAGTCTATTGACAAACTCACTCTATATCTTTTTTATTTCCTTTCTGTTGCTACGTCCGCAGCCGCTCTTTTCACTGTCAAGTAGTGCTCCACTTGTCCTCCAAAAGATTTTCTTTATGTCTCTGAAGTTCGCTGACACATTCTCTCCCCATCTCTTATTTGCCTTTCCTTCCAATATCCTTACCATAATCTTATCTTCCCACCTCTTCCTCTAGTTCTTTTATCAAACACACGCCTTTCCTCCTACGGACACCGTCTTCATCCCTCTCTTTTCTGTTTCACTTGTTATAAAATTCAATAGAGAAAAAAGTAGTATAGTGGATGAAAGGATAAAGCTAACAAATAACTCGAAACATGCCCAGCACAAAGAGCTATATAGTTATTACAATACTGGATTTTATTAACGAAAAAACAGCAAAGGAAGACAACTTAGCAAGTTATGTATTGAATGAAAATGAATCCAGTGAAGGAAAGACAGGGGAGCATGGAAGTAAGATAAGACCGGAGCTCCAAGCATGTAAGATGAAAACTGAAAGCAAACATATCAAGAAAGCTAGGTAACTGGAAAGGTATAATAAGAACAGAGCAATTTGAAATTTATTAGCAACTTTAGATAAATGTGATCTTGAATTGCAACTCTTGTCAGATAATAATCAACCACGTATAAAACCAGATGTGAAAAAAAGTGTTGGAATGAGTAATGACTGACATGGACAGAAAGGGAAAAAGAGCTTAAACACTGGAGGAATATCAAATGAATATCAAAACAAAGATAGATCTGATGAATACCGGATCACAGTGGCAGATATCATCTAAAAGTAACCACTATTTTGTCTGGTGTTCCTGACATCCTTTTAGTAGAAAAAAAGCAAATGTTCACTGTAGATCTAAACAGTCGAGCACCTCTGAGATCAGACCAGAATCATAAATCTTAGGTACATACAATTTCTAGCCCACTGTGAAAAGTTCAGGCTCCTAAAATAATGCTGTTGGGGTTCGGAAGAAGACTAGTACCTGAATGTTTGTCGAGGAAAACAGACTGACGAAGAGAACGAAATCAGTGATAAGAATTCCTGACGTATCTTACTCCAACATAGATCTTTATTTAGAAAACGGAGTTACTAAATAATTCCTGATTTCGAGTGAATTATACACATTAATGTCAATGCCTGAAGCTTTCTTAGTGCTATTACCTCTTGACAGGAGCCGTTCGCACATGTGTTTGGCATCAAACATTATAGAGTACGTCTTTGTCTCGGATTTAATCGCTTATATTTTAGATATTTTCAATGTGTTTGTAGTCGCTGAGCTAATATAACCCGGAGACGAATAGACTGCTATACAGTGCACAAGGAAAATGGCGGAGTGGGACAAAAACAGAGGCGGTGTCTGACCACAGGTCATATACTGCCATCCACAACGAAATTAGTAATGACCCAACTCAATGACCGTCTCTGTACTGACATAGTGTTGTTCTGAATACTGTGATGAAGTTTCACGGTTCTTTTAATAGTCTTCTCACTGCTGTCAAGCAGCACACAGTTGTACCCTAAGAGGTCATAACTCGACTGCAGTACCAGCCTCGATGTTTTTCTTTTTTTGTGAACATTATTGAGCGAATCATTCACGCCATTTAAGAACAGGTGAAAATTAAGGTATGAATAACATCCCACAAAAACCCAAACATAATTTTCAAACTAAGTATAGTCACGTCTATAACTTTACATTTGTATTATAAACTATTGCAATTTTGCAAAATTTCTTCTTAGATGAAAAGAAAGCTTTATCGTACTGAATTTTAGTATCATGAAATACACTATATTATTATGAAGTCAGAGTCATGTACTATGTGTTGTGGGTCTCGTTATGGCCATGTCTCGTCAACTTACCCAACGCACAGCATGTGGCAGTAAGACC
>JAUUDW010014880.1:0-17519 GCA_032361385.1 Panulirus guttatus | reverse complement strand
ACTATCAAGTATCCAACCTGAAATAATTATAATAACTTAGCAGCACTGGAAATAAAGAAAAGAAAAGGGGGAATAATTCAATATTCATACATGTATGTAACATTTCAAGGTGTCTCATGCAGAGATGAACTATTACTGTGAACTTTATATGGTATGCACGGCCCAGAAATTCCACACGATGATAGGAAACTCAAAATAATTCTTTACTTTATAAAAAATTATGGATTAGCTTCAAAAGAAGCAGAAAATAAAAATCATTTATACTACTACTTTATGCTGGCCAGATCCTCTACTGAGAGGGTTGGAGGAGGGTGCGGATGATATGTCAGCCAGCTAGCAATACGAGAGAAGGATATGGAGATGATGTTTCTTTCTTTTACTGAGCTTCATTTCACACTATACTCTTATTTCAAACAGAGGCACAGAGCTGGAGGTAAATAACATGAATATCATCTGGAAACATTACACTACTCAAGCTACAAATAACCCAGGAATCAGTGAATGGCTAGCACAAGTGGGAAAGATACTGGAAGATGTGCTTCTTTATCTTGAACTTACATTTCATACTCCAGTCTTATTTCATACATAGATACAGCATTGGTGGTATATCACATGAATACAATCAGAAATATTAACTAATCACACCACAAATCTGCATGAGGTCAGAAAGTGACTGATATGTGATAAGGATACTGGAGGTGTTTTTTTCTTTGAAAATATTCTAGCTCTTTACCTATCCTCTGTTACCAAAATCCTGTATCTCCCCATAATTACACAAAGAGAAAATAAGGCACAGATGTTATGTAATTTCTTCCTTAAGTCCAGTGTCAGTAAAAATATATTCTGTACTGGCCTCCCTCCTTCTTATGTAATCCCACTAAAATCAGTCTATCCTCATATGCAGGCCACTCTCCTTAGTCACTTACTTCTTCACATTTATTATGCTAGTCTTCTTCACTTTTGTCTCAAACTGATAATTATCTTAAGTGTTTCTCCTCATCATCTGGGCCACTCAATGGTCTACATGCTTTCTGCTGGGTCACTATACATACACGATCTGCAGGTTAATGGCCATGCACTTATGATGGTGCTTGTATTAGTAATAGGAAGAGCAGAATTTTTCTTGTGCCTTTCTAGTGATAAGATACCATTATTGGCTGTTAATGTTATGATAAGTCAGCTGGATATTTAAACAAAGATGGGAAAAGTTAAAACATCAACTAATATCAACAACAGTTTAATAAGATCCTATCAACTTATGCCAGCCACCATCTAAAGATTAAGTTTTTATATCAGGTGCATGCCTGTATGAATCCCATCCACCCTTTGTAAATGGGAATGAAATTAATAAAAATCAGTAATAAGAGAGAGTGGTGAAGGAGTAACGAAGTCTGTGTAACTAGAGACATTAGTTCCATGATGAATCAACTTTGCCTTCAACGTAAATACTCAACAACTGCTTACAGTACAGTGGAAGTTCACTTCAGCAGTATGGGCATAAGTAAAGTACTTAGACAACCCCACTTTCAGCATCACTATCAATAACAACTTTTCTGGCTTCAGTGCCCTTCAGGACATCATCAACAACCTCCAGGAGTGAACTATGGCCAACAATGTCACCAACAACCACACCAAGACTGTGATGATACAAATCAACCTGGACGCATACAACATCATGTTCCCTGACATCACACCAGGCCCCGACATCCTCTGCGTAGTGAAAGACTTCAAACTTCTTGGTGTCACCACAGAAAACTCTTTAAACTGAAAGAGGTATGTCAGCACCATCACCAAATCTTCCACATACCTTCTGTGCCTTCTCTCCTAACTGAAATATCAGGTATCCCACCAACTGTGCTCAGGAATGTCTACACCATCTTCATTCTATCTATGCTCATCAATGCCTCCCAAGCCTGGTCCTCTTCACTAACAAATAAATAAAGGGACCAACTAGGAAGAGTGCAGAAAAGGGCATGCAGAATCATCCTAGGTCCTTCTTACACCACCTACTAAGAGCCCCTCATCTTACTAAACCTGTCCACCCTCTCTGACCAACACAGCAGTTCATACAGCAGTTTCGCAATAAACTGCTGACACATCCCCTTCTCAGAGACCTCCGCCCCCTCAACGCCCCTCCACCATGGACTGCCATTCATCACCACATTCGAGTTGTTCCATTCAAAGCTTATACTGACAGATATAAGAACAGTCATATGCACTATGAATGTCATTAACAATCCATGATCAGGTGCATAGCTAAGCTATGCAGTTAATTACTGATTGTATTATTGTAACTATTCATCACTTAATGTTCAACCAATTGCATAATGTATAAACTATAATATTTACTCTGTACATATCCCTGTATATCTACCACCCTGTCTATCTAGAAGTACCTTGCCCATGTGCTTATAGAAGTGTGGAAATATCCAGCTCACCCTAATCTTATGCTCTTGTATGATTTGTTAACTGTTACCTATCAGGACCTCCCAGATCTACAATAGAAAGGCTGCCTAAATCCAATAAACCATAACTTATTCATTCATTCATTTACTAAGTGAAAAATGCTGTATGCACTTGATCCACCCCGGGGAAATAGAAAATGTGCTGTAAAAATAAATGGTTAGAACATGCTGGAGCAAGGATGATGTAGGAAATATATTAACAAATGTTTAGGGCCTGAATCTCTCTAATTGCTACTGGCCAACATTCATAGCACAAAGGGAACACTTCTGGACTTATTAGGTAAAGAAAATGACTGTTTCCTAAAAGATAAATCAGACCAGTTGGGTTACATAACATGTATCAAAATGAAACCCTCTGCATTAGATAATGTGGCAGATTTGGCCCTCACTAAGAAATCTTAAGCCAGCATAAGATGTACCTAAGCATAATGTTGAGGATTACAGTCAGAACTCCACTGATCATCATTTGTCTTTTCACTCATCTATAACATAAAACAAAAACCAACAACAATCTTTCTCTATGGATTCTCATTAATGTCACTGCTGCTTAAATCATTCAGGTTATGCTAAGCTTTCACTTCACTTCATCTCATCAACGTATAGAGACACAGGCTGCTTTCAACTCAAATGACCCTCAAATTCTAGGCAGTGAAATATAATTAATCTACATTCAAGTGGCAAGAATTAAAAACAAGTTAATGCATACCACAGAATATTTCTAAAACATATCCAGTAATCCTAACAGTTCCATGTAATTTTCTTTCAATACTAATAGTGTTTGAAATCTTTACCTCCACCGATTTTTCTGAATTACATGTACTGTTAGGTGAAACATTATCTCCTTACATAGCAGATTTCTTGGGGTGTGTGTATGCATGTTTGTGCAATTTTTCATAATCCATGCAAATCTACAGAAAAGCCCAACTAAGGAACTTTTTCTAAATCAATTCAGCATCTATACCACCCAAAAAGTCAATTTCAATAATTAAGCTTTTCATTTTAAAGCTATCAGAACAGTGATCATGCAATATTCCTGTCTTTTAAGAGCTAAGTGAATGAACATCTTTTAATAGTATTGGTATTGTACGGTGGAGACGTGATTAAAAGTCAGGGAGCCATACACAAAAAATTAATGAATGGGCTGCATTTTACATACAACTGCTAAATCTAATGGGTGTTTGTAATTAGCACAAACTTTTCAAGTAATATTGTGCTGAGAACCCTGCTATTCTACCTTTTAGTATTCATCAGAGGGGAGACAAGTTTAAATTAAACAATTACACCCTGTTTGACTATTAGAATAAATTATTACAATAATTTCACCTCTTAAACACTCAACAAGTCCTTTCTGTCAAGTGCTAACTTTTCAACATGAATTAAAGCAAAAAGTATTTACTGTCTATGAAACTATTTTTTTTCATATACTATACAGTAACAATGGCTTCATTTACTACTATAACAATAACATGTATCCGTATAAATGGGCATTAAGCACATACACACAAATACTCACCTAACAAGTCTTAAGATACTGTAATACAATAACAATGCTTTTAGTTACGTAACCATTAAAAATATTACTATAAGGCACACCGAATGCTCAGGTCCATGTATGCAAGCAAGAAACTTGAGCTCCACTGATATGTGACTAAGTGTGTACTATAAGTTTGTTCCAATTTTGTCGTTTTTTTTTTTTTTTCACTTAATAAAAAGATTCATAGGAAGACACTGATAACCATGGACATGGAATAGCCTACACATCATACTGATTGTTGGACCATCTGTAAGTCTGTTTTACCATCACAGAAAATCATTACCCTAATACTCACGTGACTTCAATCTCAATAAATCATATCATAATAAAAATACTGTACAAATAAATACCTACAGAAATCTACATATCCTAATATCACTTAAATTCAAACATATAAGAATATAGCACATTTGCTCAGCTTTATATCTGCCTGCATTTAAAGCTGAACAACCTGTGCAGCATGCTATATTTTCAACAAAACAAACTTAATCTAATTAATCTTTTATACATAATTGCAAAAGATTCAAATATAAGCAAATTCCCATGCATCACTTCAGAAACTCAATGTCCAAAAATTCTTCAGAACTTATCGATGACGAAGCTGAGGTCTGTGGTTGGAGTAAGTGGGCTTGTAGTGCGTATCCGAGTCTCTGACACTAACTTGCGCAGAGACAGTAGGCTCGATTCTATCTGGCTATTGGTGGTACAGAATATTATTGTTAGTGATAATTAACCTCTAAGTACTGTTCTAGTCCAATATTACTAAAAGAAGTAAAACATGAGATATTAATGTAGGGTTAGTAATTCAAAAATAATACTCTAACAAAAATAACTCATATTCAAACAAAAGTTATATATTTACTGTAATTTTCTAAAATTATCAAAAAAATTAGCTCTTTAGCATAAAAATGGTCTTCAAAGATAGACACAATTATAATAAAATATCACTGATTCCCCTACATCTAATTACAGCAGCTATGTACAGTAACACAAAAGCCAGACAATTTTCGCGCATACTGTCTCTAAGCAGCCTTCAGCAGCACATGAGCAAGAAAGCAGTATACAAATGGCATGTACAGTATCAAGTATGTTTTCTACAAAAATCAACCATGTACCCTCTACAAAAATGAATTACAATATCAAAAAGCAGCTAAACTCTATTCTATAATTCAACATTAAAATCATGATAGCATTATAGTTCAAATTCATAAGAAAAAAATCTCACCCATATCACAGAGGTATAAAGGTTGGAGACATTTCTGAGCACTTTCTACTCGTACATGACAATACCATGTTTCTAAGCTACAAACAGCTAAAATAGATGTACACATTATATATATATTGATTTCTTAACTGTCACCTTACAATAGTTATCACCCACAAAAAAACAAAAAATGGATTTACAAACCCTAACAAAACTTTGCAGTATTCAAAAATCATAAAAATGCATAAACTAAAAAAGCCTCTACACAGTGAAGTAGACAATCATCTGACATGCAGTAACCTCTCCCCTAAGCCTTGCACAAGACCTACCCAATATACCAGGCACTTCTTACCTTATACAAACAAGTCCAGAATACTGGGATCTGACTCTTGACTAGAAAAAGAAAAAAGTGCACTGGACTTCAGTAAAATTAATACAATTACCTGCACCTGTATTTATCATCATGGGAGTTATAGAGGTGATTTTTAGTAAAATACACACCAATCATTCTGTACACAACAATATACAGGTATTTTTCAAGAATATTTAAAACAATGATTACAGACATATAAGGCATTGTAACATTAGAAAAGCCAGCCCATCAACAATCCTACTGTAGGTCTTGTGGAGGCTTTCACTAACAAACTGCGTGCTCTGCATAGTCAGCAACACTGTGCTATCAACAATACTTTCAAATGCTATTATATCTGAAAAAGGTTCCTAATATTTACAGTACAGAAATTCACATAGCACTTACACCAATCTATAAAACTGAAGCTCAAAAACGAGATCACCACTGGAAGAAAACAGCCATATTCATTTCCAAAGTAAGAAAGTAATTTTCACATAGCATAACTCAGAATAAAGACTATGTTGGAAGACATATCATCTTTAAAGCTTAGTTTCCATCTCTTTTTTTTTCTTTCTTTTTCAGCAAGTTTGATACTACACATAAAGTAGCATTTTCCCTGAAGAAACTTCTATCTATAAAAATTGTACATATCTCTAATACTCACCTTCACCATTACTTGCATGTCTCACACCTTCTCCCTCATACACACGACTCAAATTTACCCTTATAAGGACCTTTCATGCATGATCCCTCAGCAAGAGGAAACAAAGGACATACAATAGAGAAGCCTTTTCCATATGGGTTAAGGTGACCAGTGGTGTGCCACAGGGGTCAGTTCTGGGACTGTTATTTTTCATATTCAATGAATAGACAGAGCAGCAGAGCCCTCTTGTAATTCCTTTAAAATTAGGAATAACAAGAACCCCCAACAGTCTCCTCCCAGTATTTTTTATCAAGAGACAGGGTTAATAGTGACAGTTTCTAACATTAATGGATCTATTAGATGTAGCTCTAAGAATCTTCTGATTACACTCATGAAGATATGAGAAACCACAGTCTGTCCCCTACCTTTTTCTTTTTATACACTAGCTGAGACAGAGACCACTAAAAGTCTCTTTCACTGAACTGAGCACTGCTTTAAAAGCATGCCTGAAAGGTATCCAATAACCATTTGTTAAACAAATGCTCTGTCAGTGAGAGAAAGGGTTCGCACGGAATAAAGTGTATGAGAAGACTTGCTCAAATGATAAGACTGGTAATGCCTGTGGAGATGCTGTTCAGTCTAAAAAAGGGAGAAATCTTTCCTCCTTTCATACAGAACCAGACTGAAGAAGGCCCAAGACAGATTCAGCAATCTCATAACCTCAAGGCATACCTCTACAAGGGCTGTAGACAATGTACAATTTTTGATTGATGAAATGTCGTCAGGGCTCCAGATCAAAGGAATCAGCCATAAAAATTCTGAAGGAAAAGGGTGGTCTGGAAGGCTGAAGACAAAGTCATATGTCTCTCCAAGTGAAGTCTACTTGAAATTTAGTACCTTTGAAAATTCTTAATGAATACTGAGACAGCCTATCTGATCTTGTGGGGAGAAATTTTAGCTTCAAATAGGTTATTTACCCGGTAGAAGCTCATTCTTGGTACTCACTTCCTCAACATCGCTCCCCATGAGTGATGTCCCCTTTCTTTCTTATCTAGAGAATGATCTTCTCCCAAACCAAAAAAATAATCAGTAATATATGACTAACAACCTCCTGCTTTACTAATCTTCCCAATCTTGGTGCCATCCTTTTTTTATCTAGATCATTCAGTGCTGAACCGTCAACCTCTGTCTCTGAATCTCTGAAAACTCTCTTTAGCTAACAAGCACTGATACCATTTGCTCTGTACTTTTCTAAGCCTTTCATCAACTATGCCACAGATTTCCTTGGTTTGTCCATCTTTAACACTGCATTGTGTTGTTTCTACGGCTTCACTTAATTTCCTATGGACCTCTTTCTGTAAAGCCTAGGATGTTGTTCCTCTACATCAAACTTTATGCTGTGTGTCTGTTGGTCAGCTGCCAAAATTGTTCCTTTTGCACCTTCCTGCCCACTACAGTGATGAGATTCTGAATGTTTCAGTCCTCTACCCTAACTGAACAGCTGCCAAAATGGCTCCTTCTGTACTTCGTTGCCCATACTGTCAGTATATTCTGTCTTTGTTGTAGTTCTTTCCTCTGACTGAACAGCCTCTAGGCCATCTAGAAAAGACCCATCAAACCTTTGCTTTTTCATGAATCTACCTTCGTTCTTCTGATTATGTTCTTGAACGCCATCCACTAAATTGAGTTTTTGTTTATACAAAGACTATATTCCTCAGACCCCTAAGTTATGCTCTCATCTCATGACACTCTTCATAACCCTTAAACTGATTCCTGTTTCGTTAACTCCTTTAGTTGTATTTACTTCTGGTCTCACTTTTAATAAATTTCCCTTAACATCTCCAAACATATGCTTCCTGGTGGCTCCTCTTTCATCTCTACCTCTAGGCTCTTGCTTGTGGATCTTGTGATGACTGGCTAGTCTTTGCACATTTCCTTATTTGAGTCCATACCAGACTGCAGTCCAATTCAAAACAAAAGCTTTAATACAGTTATTGGTTTTGTTAGTGTTTGCTGACAGGCTTTTCCTAGATTTTCTTTGCCTTTCTCAAGACCTCACCTCTATTTCTTTTCCTTTCTTGGCTTAGACAATGCTGAAGGTCTTACAATAATCCCCTACAGTAATTCTACAATCTATAATACAGCTAACACAAAACAGCCTTGTTAATGAGAACTTATATCTTTCACCAAAACTGACAAAGTTACCGTCTAGTTACTCTAAAATTGTACTCCCTCTTGTCAAATCAGAGCTGCCCTTTTATACAGTAAAACTTACACTTGTTCACTTCCTCGCTGTTAGCCACTCACTTTCTTAAAAATTGGATCACCTAACAAAAGCAAAGTAATTAGAAGACAGTTAGCAATACTCCTGGGAATTCAATTTCTACTCTTAAGTCCTATTAAATCCCCAAAATTTAGCAATATCAAAACTAACCCCCAGTGCATGTGTCACTCAGAGATCCCTTTACATTCTATGAGTTGCAATACCTCCAAAATCTCGAAAATAGGAGAATTGCTGGAACTCCTCTGGTCAGCTGCTACTCATCACATGTAATTTTCAAGTACCTATTTGTACTGCATAGGGAAGGTGTTTTATATTTGCTGGGCCACATTCCTATAAGATTCTTGACTTTCATACAACTTCCTAAATTTATGTATGCTGCCTGCATGAACCATGTCCTAAGTTATGGTATTCCATTCATCCACCAATCTCATGCTATAAAAAATATTTCTTTACATCATTTTTAATGGGTTTCTTGCTTAATTTCATGTTATTTCCTTTAGTTGCTCTACCCCTACATTTTTCAAAGAATTGCTTACAATCCACCTCATCAATCTGTTTTACAACCCAAAGTTTAAGATCTGGTCAACCCTCACTCTTCTCTCTTCCACAGTGGGCAAATCTAAAACCTTTAGCCTTTACCTGTAACTTAGCTCTCTTAATTCTAGTACCATCTTTGTTGTCTTCCTCTGGACCTTCTCTATTAGCTCCATTTCCTTTAGTTATGGTTACCAAACTTGAAAAGCATATTGTAGTTCTGAAGTAAGTAAGTAAGTAAGTAAGTAAGTAAGTAAGTAAGTAAGTAAGTAAGTAAGTCTGTGTGTGTGTGTGTGTGTGTGTGTGTGGTGTGTGTGTGTGTGTGTCAAAATAAAGATGAAAGAAAAGGATACTGATCCACAAAAAGCTGGCTGACAAAAGTGTAGCCACACACTACATCTGGCTGCATGTATGATCCCAGGAAACTTGAGAGCTCCAAGCACCTTTTAGGAGGTGAGTAATCATATCTGCCTGGTGGAAGATACTAGCTGGCTGAGGGTGAAGACCTGTATGCAGCTACAGATACCTGCAAGTCATCTGTAAAGGAGCCAGTGAAAGACTGATGCCTCCTTACCAAAGCACGAGAGGGTTGGAAGAGTCCTCACCTGAATATTTGTAAGAAAATATATCTCATGTTCGAGGGACAGACCATTGAGGAAAAAGTATAAACCATGAAGCAAAGGGTACAATATTCACTCTCTACAATGCCCTGGTCAGATATCATTTGGAATTTGGTATAAACTACTCAATTCTGGACACTAAAACCAATACAAAGATGAGCAACAAAATTTAAATCCATCACTGACAAATAAACCTTATGAAGAAAAACTTAGGAGATTTAAAATAACTCTCTACACAAAAGCACAAACTCTGAGGAGATCTAAAGGAAGTCTGAATAGTTTTGACAACAATACACATGACAATATCTTCACAATACATGGAGAGTAAATGGTCAGAAACAGCAGCGTCAAATTAAAAGAAAGATGTAATATGGAAGTAGGAAAATCTTCTTCAGCTGTAGAACAGTGCGATACATGTACTGCCACTAGATGATGACAATGTGAGCAATACCTCTAACCTTCAAATGGCAACCCATATCAACTGATGTATTCTTAAAGAAAAGCAACCCCATTCAGTTGATGTTTCCCTTTTCTAATCTCTATCTAAATATTACAGGTGACTTATCTTACGATCAGTAGCCTACAGAGGTCTCCTTCATCACCAGGAAGGGGAGGCACAGAAGAAAATTCTGCTCTCCTCAGTACTCCTACAATTACCATGGCTGCTGACCTTTAAGTTGTACACCCAACAAATGGATCATCTTTACATAATGAGTCCAAAGGATTTCTAAACAAACATTGCATTTTTTGCTGTCTTGGTAGGGTTGATAAGTATGAATATACGATATATTTCTTTATAATTATGGTAGCTGCTCTGTATATTAATTACTCTCAAAATAAAAATAAATAAGATCCATTACAAATGACTGACAACAGTATACTACTCTATATTGTACACTTTGTTTTATGTACACTGAGAAATATATAAGGAAAGCAGAGCTACCATTTTGAGGTAAGACCCTAGAGTATTTGTCAAAGTCTTTCATCTGTTATGTCATACTGTCTAACACAAAAAAGTAAGGGTACTTTTTTGGCAGGTATGTACATACATAGCTAGTGACCCCCCATGGGATATACATAGATTTATGGATAACCCAAGTTATGCATCAGTTGGTGAAGAAATTGTAGAAGAATAAAAGAAATGAAGAAATAAGTGACTCAGGGAGTGATTTCAGCAGAATCACATAAAAATGAAGGCCAGCATGGAGCCATCCTCACTAACCTCGTGCTCATGGAAAAAATTATATAACAATGTACATAATTTTCTTTTTATGTAATCCTGGAAGACATGTTAAATGCTAGGCTATTTCCAAAGAAATAACACTTCTACTATCCTCCCCGCACATGCCAACCAAACGCTATCATCACACTTAGTGTGAAAGTCGTAATATTTCTATATATATATATATTCATGGAATAGTGTTCATCACCAACAATGACAGTGAATGAAGTAAGAGTAGTGTATGAAAAAAAAACTTCCATATACTTCCATATACTACCCACACATACTAGCCACTACCCCTTCACAATGATCTGCTGTGTGAAAAGTATATTTGTAAATATATTCATACTGTGCCAGTACATGAAGTAACAATACAGTGAAAACAAGATAAAGAAAGGAACAAGATCTCCTCATTCCCACTTCTTATCAGATCTAAGGGTTAAACACAGCTATCTGAATACTTCTGCGTTATCAATTACCAGTATAAAAAAACGTACAAAAACAAAATACACATGCATATTTCTTTTTAATACACAATCTAAACCCTTTTTCATTCCAGATTTGAACCTCCTCCAAAGAGTATCCCACTTCAGCATCACACCAGATTATGATTTCCAATTACATTTTCATATAAAATTTCCATGGCAACACATTCACTGCATAAATACATGGCACATTTTCCTGCCAGCTGTTCTGTTGAAGGAAGTGATCTGGGAAGGACATGCCCTCTGCTGTACCTTTCTATCTTTGAAAGAATTGGAAGTCAGGATACTACAACTGTCCTCAGCAAATAACCATGTCATGGACCATCGCAACTCCTATTATCAGTCCTTCCCAAGTGCTTCCAGGATCTGCATAATATACTGGATGGCTGATATTAAGCAGCCCAAGTGAAGTTACATAAATTAGCCACAACAAAGAACTAAAGTTTCTCAAATCAGTTCTTACAAATCAAACATAAAGTAATTACAATAATCTTAACCCTTAAACTGCAGCTACTGCAAACACTGGCTACCACTGTATGAAAAAAAATAATAAAATAAAATAAAAAGACATACTTTAAAAAAAAAATATGCATGCAAAAAAGTTTAAGACATAAAAAATAAATCACTCATTCACCTTTGATTTGTCTTGGTGGAGTGATGAAGTTTACTACAGTTACAATTAGTAAGTAATTCAAAACGTGACCCCAAAAATCTTGGAAACACACTGTATTCTTATTTTACTGAAGATAAATATACAGAGGTATGAAAAATGAAAAAAAGAAATCCTTTATGTACCTTTGTTTAGACATGGTAGAGTGATGAGGTTTATGAATGCTACATTTGGTATACAGTTCAAAACAGTGGCATATAAATCTTGTCTCATTTGATGTATGTCGCAGTTGATCAATAACATAAATGACATGTGTCGCAGTTCAAGGGTTAAACAAATCCAACAGACAACGCCAGGTTTCACAAAAGTAAGCAGTTAATGCTTCTCACATTGTACCAAGCTTCTTACCAGAGCTTCCTCTCAGCAGAACTGCAATGGACAAAAACTGTCTTCTGGCAGATAGCAGAATTGCGGTTAAGTACACAGATACAGTAATGTCCAGCAATCCATTCACAGCATACATAGGGCCAAAACTAAAATGTGTTCCTGACGTTTGTTCATTACACAAAACAGCTGTTATCATTACCACTGTTAAGGTGATCATAAATCATTACCACACAAAGATACATTTAACCATGTTATACAAAGTTTTTATTCATTCAAACTATCTTGAACGAGAAGGGCATAAAAACCACTGTATGTAAGTTTTTAGCATCTCAGACAGACTCCCCCATCTCTGAGAAGCACATAGCCTTACCATACAATCACTCATATCTAAGGATGGCCTGAGACACTACCGTTCATGAAAGCAATGTAAATGTGTATTCTTTTATTTCCTCTGTATCCACAGATTAGCTTAAGTGCAAATAATCTATTATCTGTATATACAATATTCTTAGTTGTTTAAAAACATCCATTTATTTAGATATTCACATGACCCTTATAGGAGCTGTTTTCTCAAATTTTTAGGAAGGAATTCAGTGGATCTATGACCAAGGCCATTCAAATTTCTTATATTCGGTATTATCATCAAATTTGTTTTTCAATATCAATATATCAGTAACAAATTATGGCTTACAAAAAGCTGAGTGGAATGACTAATGGGTAAGATGTATAAGACTGCTATGAGGAGGGATTTCCTCACTGGATCCCTAATAGTTATGCTCCAGAGTCATCTGTCTGCATAAGAACTAAGTAGACTAGCTGACTCCAATCCAAAGTCTTCAGTCTCTAAGTGGATAGTTTAACTCCTCCCTAGTACTGTGCTCTTCTCAATGCATGCAGGCTATGTTAAGATTAACCTTTGTGCATACAAATCATGCTCTCTGACTTTTGACAAATTTTTCCTGTTATGAAGGGATGGGTGCTACCAAAGGGCCTTCTTCTGAACTACCTTTTTATCTTTTTTTTTTTTTTCCCCTCATCACAACAGGCAAAAATAACTATCTTCAGCATGAAGCACATGCTTTTCTAAAGAATTGTGGGCATGCATAAATTTTTGCTTTGCAGTTAAAAAGGTTCAATGGATACCAGAGGGCTGAACTTTGAAAAAACTCTATGAACAATCATAAAGAAGGGAGCTTTTTGAGCTCAAAGCAAATTTTCCTATATAAAACCTGCAGCACTTACTCAGTAATGGAACTTGGCTAAATATAGACTATGTAGCAAACTATCAGCATAAGAAGAGAAAAAGACATAGATATATGTAACTTTAGTAAAACAAAAAAAACAAAGGGTTTTAGCATGAAAGAAACATGTAAGACTTCTTTTATTTCAGCCTCTGCTCCCATGAGCTTTTTGCACTGGTTCCAGCTGCTAAGTCCTGGACCCATGGTATGTGGCTCGCTGCTGCTTTCCCATAATATCTGTGAGGAGACCACCCGCACAAGCGTTGACAGTTACAACATCTCTTTCCCTGAACTGCAAAACTTTGGAATTAGCTTTCCTCTTTCATCTTTCCCTCTTTCTATAATCTTTCCATCTTTTAGTCATGCTATAAACACCTGAGCTCAAATCAATCTCTCGCAAGTTCCTGATCTCATACAGTAATCTTCATTCTTTTCTCATCCAAGATGGACATGACTGGGGCATGCTTTTGCCTGTCGTATTAGCTACTATAAAAAAAGAGCACTCTCCATCTTGAAACTGAACTTTTTTTGCATACCCATTTGTACATTACTACAAAAACAAAAACAAAAAATATAGATAAGCAGAAGCAATATTATGACATGAAATAAAAACTTTCTTAAGCACAAGATGGAAGCTTACCCAATGAAACCTTATTAGTTCAAATATTTGTGACTGGTAAGACCCCTAATGTCATTCCTTAAATCTTGAACTTGCTGCATGTAATGTATGAAATTGGCCTATGTCAACAGAAAGCAATACTAAAAATGTCATTTTTCCTTTAATCTTGTTCAAATCCTTCCAAGACATACATAAAAAACTGATTCATACTCTTATTGTGCTGCACAATGATACAACATATATTCCCAGTCTTGGATTTCTTTCCCATTACTGTGTCTCAACTATTCCATAATTTCTAAAGTTATCAATAATTACACATATTATACTAACTGTTCTGTATCAGAGTTATCAATGTACAAGATCAATCATCATGTAAGATCTTTCTCTCTGCAACAATGAACAGTAAAGATACTGTAAGCACTAATCTAAATGATGGTCCTAGCATTACTGTCCTTTAGAGATGACTTAATTTCAGGTAATTTCTGCAAGTACTAATATAAATGATGGTCCTGGCATTATTGTCCTTTAGAGAAGACTTAATTTCAGATAATTTCATTATAAAGAAAAATGTCTTGAAAAAAAGCAACCTTCATATGTTATGACTAATTCTAGGTGATCTCTCAAGGACAAATTAGACTTAAATATGTCTAGCAGCCAAACCTCATCATCAGTAAATAATCCTAAGCAGCAACAAAATAATAACTGCTAGCACTTGCTCAGCAACTACTCAGCAACTTCTGGCACTCACTAAACTCATCACACAAAACTTTAGAAAAATAAAATAAACCAGTCTACCTTGAAGATATAACAAATCAAGACTGCTCTCTCATGCAATGGAGCAACATGGTTCGCTGAGAAATACAAAATTCATAAGATAACATAGAGCAAAAGATCAACTAATGTCCTTTTGTTTATGAACTATGGCAACAGCTAATGTGCTTATCAGCAGCAACAAAAACATTAAACCAATTAACTACATAAAAACCAATATATGTAATACCACAATCTTCTATCAGTATGTTTTGTGCTGAGAGACTACTTTCTGGTCTATTAATTATAATTTCAGGCTCAGGCTGAATGTATTTCTGCAAAAGTGGAACAGAAGTAAAACTTATACATAGAAAACAATTCATTATAAAATATCATATCTAGTATGGTTGTATATACCATACCAGATTTTTAGATCATGATAATAAATGCAATGGTATAAATTCTGTTTAAAATTAATGAAATTATGATGACCAATACTGTAACTTACCATGTAAGCTAATAATAAATTACAGGTAAAATAACAAAAACAAAGCCAAAGAACCACACTACTAATAAGTAATAATTCAGTAAATATTAATAAAAATATCTATAATAGAGGATGGTGACTGATTTGTATACTTCCTATTGGAGTTAATAAGACTTCAACAAAAAACCAACACCCTTTCAGTTGGTGACTTTTTCTACTAATGGCAAATATGGTACATTTAATTCTTAATACATATAATTACTAATAAATGAAGATTCAATCTACCTTAATTTTCTTTATATAGTGTCCTTAGATAACCTAGTTGGTGACTTCTCTTTATGTTGTAAATATCTAAATCTGAGATTTATACTTTCTATTTCTTACTTTACTTGTACCTTTAAACTCTGCACACTTAAACACTTCATATCACCTATTTCCCATGTAATTTATTCTCACCTATATTTAAAGCAATCTTTCTCACACAGATTCATAAAAGGTCTCCATGTACAACATTTCTATTATCGTCCATTCCCATCATAATACTTGTATACACAAAAGTATTCCTTTGCATTATCCTTCCTACAAAAATCAATCCTCTCTTTGCATATGTACATTTTCTAAAACTTGAGACCAGAAAAGTAGTTTTGAAATACGAAAGCCTTATTTGGAAAGCATACAATCTATAGAGGCATACATGTTTTAGGAAAAAATATACCAATGAAACAGAGCCAAATCACAAAAAGTGACAGCCACCTTCTCAAATGAACCATCACTGAAAAAATTGCCTATTATAAGCCAATACTCTTGAAATACAGGCTAATTGGTAGTTAAGCCCAAAGTGACAAGTTAATGGTAGAGAAACACACTTAATGAATGACTCTCAACCTACGTAAGTCATATCTGAAAAATAGTGCTAGTTGAGTAAGCAACTGCATGTGCAACAAATTTGTTTGTCGCCTAAGTACAACAGAAGTTTCAAAATTTCAGAAGTGCCCCTACATACTTGACAAGAAACAGCAGAATTATTTATCTTTAATCATAGAGTAAGCAAACCTAAATGACAGTATCCAATCACTACTTTACAATGCTGTCAAACACTTCAATCCTAAAGACTAGCCAAATGGCCAGTTATGGACAATGTCTTGATCTATCTGTGAGCTAGTGCTTTTGCTGAATGTTGTACGACTATACAACTTGTAATGTTTTTAATACTTCTTAACATTTACCGCTCTCTCAAAGTCCTTCATTTTTCTGTATGTTTCTTGCTAAAAGATATTCTGAGGCAAGCAGATTATTGTTTTATTGCATGGTAACAAGCATAAGTTTGGTATGAAATTGGATTTTCTGGGTTAGATTTTGAATTAATTGCTCTAAATTTTTACTTTCATTGTAAATTGCAACCATATTCTGTAAAGATGATATTATTCAGCTCAGATCACCCTTGAACATGGGGATGACATTTCATTATGCTTTTCCAGATCCATAAATGTCACATGCAATTCAATCCCTTTCCCCATGCATTTCTTTAACAGGTTCTGCTGAACAAACACCTGGTCCACACATCCTCTACCTTTCCTCAAGCCACTTTCATGCTATCCTGTTAAAATACCATGCAAACTTGCTTCATCAATGAATGACTTTTTTTATTCCTTTTCCTGCCAGCTGTTTTTGCCAGATGGAGTGGAGGGTGTGGAGAAAGCCTTCTTACTGTCCAACCCTTGCCTCATCCACTTAAGAATAGGAATACACAGACTGAAGCGCAAAACATATAACAATCTAGACATAGCCCAAGGGGCCCTCTGTTGTCTGTCTTTCCTCAATCAGATGTTCTGTGTATGCTACCACTCTTATATCATCACTCCTACACATCTTAAACAAAAGACTTATACCTCTGTCATCTGAGCATTCATTTTTTCCCCCTTCCCTTTACATAAAGGCATTACACATGCATTCTGCCTGTCCTCAGGCACTCACCTTAAGCCATGTAAATGTTGAGAACCTAACTAACATTTGGGGTGGTTCTAGCTCTGTTTCCTTACTTGACAGAGTTGAGTCGAAAGCGATCCGACTTATAAACTGTCC
>JAUUDW010014858.1:0-10102 GCA_032361385.1 Panulirus guttatus | reverse complement strand
TATGCTGTCTTTCCGTGTGGTATTAACGCTGTCTAAAAGAATCCCAAACAAGCTGATTCAACCCCCGACCATATTCAGGAAAAATGAGTGAGCCGACCCTAGCGAAATGCGGCAGCTTATGTTCCCAATAAAACACTTTTTTTTTTTTTGCCCGTGGGCGTGTCGTGGTCCGGAACCCTATTTGCTGACACTGTCTCACTCACCCTTAACTAACTACGCCACTCATATTCAATTTGGGGGACGCGCTGAAAAGCCACAGAAAGCGTGGCTTCATCTGAGAAGCTCTTGAGGTTTGCCACGAGATCCAATCTTCCACCGAGGAGAATGTGGCTGCTGCCAACCGTCTATTGTTCTCTGTGGAAGATTCACAGAGTCGTGTGGCACTCTACGCGCACGACCAATTTGCTGTGGACATATGAAACGTCTCATGGGACGGGTTTTCAAATTAGTGCTTCCCATTGAGTATATGCTCTGTACACACGCGATAAATGCGGATGGATGGACAGACAGGTAGATGCATATACACATAAGTAAATGCATATGGATATTTACGTATACATAAAGGTGTTACCGGAATACTTATCATTACATATGTACTATGTACACACGCTATATATGTAGATGGATGGATGGATAGATAGATAGATAGATAGATAGATAGATAGACATACATACGTAAATACAGATAGATATTTACATTTATATATAAAGGCGTTATCGAAATCCTCTTGCATGAGGTTACACCGCAAGCGAAAATGTCACCTTCGGCCAGGTTGGCTGTATCAATGTCAACAGACGAAAAGGAATACGTTCTCGTCAAAGGATCCTCTAACTCCAACGGAGTTCACTGCCCTGCTACAGACTGCAGCGCAGCTTTTTTTGAAGTTGTAGGAGACCCATAAAATAAAAGGGGTCCTGGGGCTGTATTCTAATAATAAACCTCCCAACACACACACACACACACACACACGCACAAACAGACAAACAGACAGAGTGTAAGACGAGTATCATGAGAACTTTCATATCGGGACACCCAACACGCCTCACCTGGTAACGTTGTGGCTTCCTACTCCCAACACATCTCGCTTCTCGTCCCTCCCCCAAGGCCTTCTTCCTCATTGCCTATTCGTGTTTTCTCTTGCGTTCTAACCGACATTAAACTTCTAACTTCTCCTTCTCTCTCTAAGGTACTAACGTATTTCCTTAATCTTTGGCGTTCTCGACTAGGCTTTTAGCGTCCATTTTTCTTCCGTTCTCAGTTTCACATCCTCAGCACTAAAACCACCCACTCAGCGACCTATTCTCCCCTCCATCCACTCAGTGACCCTATCCTCCACTCCACCCACTCAGCGACCTACTCTCCCCTCCATCCACTCAGTGACCTAACCTCCCCAAGTCACGCCCTACGAAGCCTTTTTCCTCCCCGCTTGTCGTCCTTTGCAATGTCCATCAGTGCCCGTGTCCCATCTGGTCCCGTTTCCTAACCCCGTCCAACCCCCTCACCCCTCCCCACCGGCCAACCTAGCTTCGACCCGCCCCGCCCCTGCCCCGTCCTACTCCAGCCCCTGCCCCGTCCCGCCCCAGCAGCGTCTAGTATGTACAAAGCCCACCTGATCCTGCCTACTCACTTCCTGTATGTACCTGGCCGCAGGAGTGTGAATATCTGAGTCACACTACACTTCCACGCATCCTAACCCTTCCTCTCTTGGTTACACACTCCATGTAGTATTCCGTCCTCTCTATGTTACACACACACTCCATGCACCCATCCTCTGGGTCACAGCCACACTCTACGCACCCTAACTCGTCCTTTATGGTTACAAACACTCCACGCACCCTAACCCGTCCTCTAAGGTTACAAACGCACTCCACGCACCCTACCCTCTTCTCTCCACGCAACATATATTTCATACGCACTTCACCGCCCTCTCAAGTGCCTGCACTCGTATGAGCACATACTCTATACATGCTCCTTCAACACATGTTCCTCTAAACAGCCAAAACTTACTCACAACTTCCAACCTCCAACATTCCCCCACCGTACTCAGTAATCTTCATGTCTGCTTACACCAAACTATACCAGAAATTTCTTTTTGCAGAATCGTGAGTAATTTACGCCTTCCTGAGTAAAGAAATGGCTGTAAAAAGTTTTCTCCATATACAAATCTTGTGAAACCATTTGTTTATACTTACAAATATGAAACACCATCCTCAACCACTTTTAACATTTAAATTTACCACTTTTTTCTTCAAGGAATATTAACTTGAGTGGGACAAATAAAACCCTTATAATAAGTAGCCTCGCCACCCCATGCATGGACAAGCGCCGGCAAGGCGGAAGAAGTGGCCACAAATCCACCCTAATCACATCTTCCTGAATACAGAATCTTTTCCTCCCTCCCTTATTCACTAGCTACTATATCCTAGGGTTATTTTCTGCTCCAGCTTCCCCCATTCAACCTGACCCATACTGCTCAAACGCCTGGAATAATCTGCCCAGCCGTTAATCATCTCACCGCGCCTCAAATTCCTTGAAAACATACGCAGGTGCACGTAGGAGCGTGGCGCCCTCACTTCCTTAAAAAATGTTCAGAGTCTGTATCACCTGCAGAACCAACGTTACAAACACGACGTAACCCGATCTGTCACAGCACACGAGTGAATACTTTTCCCTAAGATGATCTACCATTGTCTAATGTCCATCCAAATAGAGAAAATGTGGGTCGGCGCAGTCAACCAGCCTCGTCGTAACCCCAAAGAGCGGAATCGTTCCACCCGACGGACGTGAACACTGGCGGAATGCCTGCTCATTATTTTCCCAGAATGTGGTCACAATTACCGTACTTCTCTTCTACAAAATCTGATCGTACAAGGCCATGATTCTTTCGTAATCTTACTGCAGAGACAACTGTTTTGACCGAAAATCTGGCCGTGAGTAACGCCTATTCCCCAGAACTTTAATGTAATTACAGGTATTCTTTTTACCCTACAAAAATACAATTTCTACTTATATTTTGTAAGATATATTTCTGTGAATTTCGTTATACAATATCCTTGCATACCGGAAACGCGTCACAGCCACAATCTTCAACCTACTATAATTAATCCTATCATACATCTTGATGAACACTTTAATCTCACAATACGGGAAATGTCAGCATCATACAATGAATCAACATCTTCCTTCATTCCAAGCCAAACCTCTCGTAAAAGAGAGACGTATGCAAATCACCGGAAGCATAACACCTGAATGAAACACGGTTTAAGACGAGACAACAATAACGGCGTAACAATCGGCCGGCCGGGGGCGCATCTCGGTACGATGGTTGGAGTACGATAATCAACGATGGCACGCGGGATGAGGCGTTCGGTTGCCTGGGTACGATGAATGCCAAAGATCTACGATCCCTGGAGGGTATCTAAGCATCCGGCCGGCCAAGAGGGGGGCCACAGCGGATACCTTACAAGGTCGAGCTTCCTCGAGGATTATCATTCTTCCTCCATCAGTCTGGGAGGGGATCTATGACTCATTTACTCCTAACACGACACAGGAGTATCTTTTACGAGAGGCCATGCGTACGTATTCAGACGCATGGATATAGTAATAAAGAGAAACAGTAAAAACACAAGTCAGACCCATATGGGTAGGCATACTGATAACCTGAAACGCACGTACGAACACACAACCACGGCAAGTAATTTTTCCTTTTATAATCACCTTGTTTGGATGACAGTCAAAGCGTCGTGTGGTTACCGATCTTCTGCAGGATCGCTGTCATCCTGAAAACCTGGTGACAGGTGGACGGGGAGAGGCCGGAAGACAGGTATAACGATGTTGGGGGTGGGGAGAGGGGGGGGGGAAGGTTGTGTTGAGGGTAATGGGGGAGAACTGAGGAGGGTGGTGGGGAGGAGGAGGAGGAGGAGGAGGAGGAAGGGGTGATGATGATGATGGGGTGGGGAGGATATTAAGGGTGGTGATGGGGGGAGAGAGGGAGAGAGATAAAAGGGGTGGGAAAGGCTCACGTTGGGGTAACTACTGTCTGTGACGGGAACCTGCGTCAACAGAGAAGGTGATACAGAAGGTGATATGTGACGAACTACCTCGCCATCGACGGCTCTTGGTATCTGAACGAATTCTGACGCACAGCATCAATGGTGACGAGGATGGAGTCCTGAAAATGTCTAATTCCGATCTTGAAACACTCCAGCCAATTGCTGTACGATGCGAGGTGTACCAAGATAAGATAAATGCAATTGGCTGCATCCATAACAACGGGCGTAATCAAATATATACTGGAAGCTGATTAGTGTGTGTGTGTGTGTAAACACTGGAGATTCTGTCTGATGATCACGTCCGATGATTCGGGCGGGAGAACAGGTGTGGGTGGAGGTGGACGGGCAAACAGGTGTGTGCGGGCGTGGTGGGCGGGGTGGGCGGACGGAAACAGACAGGAGACATGGTTCAGCTGCTGCTCCCTTGTTAAGGTGGCAATTATCGCCGCCCGTCTCCGGCGACGGGAGCCACACCTGTCAGTCGGAAGCGGACGCCGTAGTTATCAGCCGTCTGTCTGTCTGTCTCCAACGGACGGGCAACACCTGACTCCAGCCCTTACAATTCTTCCCATGGAAATCCCGAGTGACTGAGCAACGTGTTGCATGCAAATCCCAGGGATATCCCTGCCTTACGTTGCTTAATCAAGCACCGTATCGCAAGCGCATTGGCTGGGGTTAAAGCGCAAGCACTGAGAGTCGAACGCAAGCGCTGAGTTCAAGCACAGGCACTAAGGTAGGATCAAGTTCCTTCACGGTGCCTCCTAGTTCCCAGGAAGGGGCATGAATGCGTCTTTCCTCTCATCCTATAACCTCTCCACTTTCAGGAGTCAGGTCTACGCACCTGCGGAGTCATGGCTGATTTCCTCATTCCTTTGCACTCACTCCCTTCCCTTCCACTCGAGATGACCTCTGTCCGTGCCATGTCCGTCACTACACAAACAAATGGGCTTGACGCGCGAGCACTGATTCATGCATAATGGAACACTGTGACTCAAGCGCATTTTCATTCAAGCGCAAGCAAACGTAGTTCAGTTACAAGCGCTGGGGCTCAAGTACAAGTAGGCACTGCAGTTCAAGCGCAATCACTGGGGGGGGGGGGTTTCCAAGCAATTATCTTGCATCTACACGCATCGGAGTATTCACGAAACATGGAAATGGCTGATAAGGCAATGTATAGATGAGAAAGAGAAATGGTCGTATTAAGAAAGACGTGTGAGTATGTTTGTGTGTGTGTGTGTGTGTGTGTTGTATATGTATTCTGGCTACCTTAACTATAATACATACCGATATATACCCCAGTATAATAAAGGGTGTCAGTAGTGATATGCCTTCACCGTAATGTATCGCCCACGCCCATAGTAATATTGATAATCACTATTATCATTATTATCATTATCATAACATATCGTCTCCTGACATTACATCGCCAAGGCAGGAAACGGCGATAATAATAATAATAATAATAATAATAATAATAATAATAATGACGATAATAATAATAATAATAATAATAACACCGAATGGTCGAAAGAAACGATCAACACCACGGCAAAGGAACAATAAGGGGCCGAAAACAGCCTAACACCACGGCAAAGGAACAATAAGGGGCCGAAAACAGCCTAACACCACGGCAAAGGAACAATAAAGGGCCGAAAACAGCCTAACACCACGGCAAAGGAACAATAAGGGGCCGAAAACAGCGTAGCATGGAATGGGCGATCACACAAAACCAAATATGTCTCTGACCTTCGATGGAAATATGACTCAATGTGATATACTTTTTTTTTTCCTCCCCGGAAACCGGATCGGTAATGATCAAACTTCGCGACAACATCCGGCCCCATCTAGTCAATTATCTAACTAAAATTACTGCGGGAAAACCATGCACGTATGTATGTATGCATTTACCAACATTAACTCAGTGGAATACAAAGGAATTCAGACAGCTACAGACCATTTGGTCCTTTCGAGGCTATCCGTAATAATGGTGGAAGACATCAGAAATCATAGATTAGTGAGGTAAAAGTTAGAAGGCATGCAGATAATTCACAGAGAGCAACCTGCCAACTGTCATTTTGACTACAGAGTCTCACATAATGCAAGCCGACGACTTGAAGCGTAGTATTCATCAAGCCTATTCTTAAGCGTATCAATAGTACTGCTTTCAACCACCCTAACTGGCAAATCGTTCCATATATTAATAATCCTGTTGAAGAAAGGGTACTTCGCCTCATTCGGGGTAAATCAAACGTTTGCCCACAAGTTTGCATCCAATACTACGTGTAAAATCAGACGAATCAAGTCTTAAGTAACTTGATAGATCAAGATTATCAAAGACCCTAATAATTTTGAATACTTATATTAGAACGCCCCTTAACCTTCTCTTTTCTAAGCTGAATAGATTCAAGTCATTTAATCTGCTCTCGCAGGATTTTTCTCAGTCCTGTAATCATCTTAGTAGCTTGACGCTGCACTCTCTCTATTCTGTCTATGTCTTTTTAGGCACAGTGACCTAAACTGATCACAATATTCAAGATGTGGACGAACCAAAGAGCCGTAAAGCATAAGGATGATTTTCCTGGACTTAAAATGCGAAGGCCTTACCTATGAAACCAAGCATTTTGTTCGCTCTTTTCACTGCTTCTGTTCACTGCTTACTTGGTTTTAGGTCAACAGAGATTATCACACCTGAGTCTCTTACCCTAATTCACCTTCTGCAGTTCAACAGAAATCATATTGTAGCTTGCCTCTTCGTTTTTACTACCGGTATATAAAACTTTGCACTCATCGATATCAAAATTCATTTGTCAATCAAGAGACCAGTCCATCAGTTTGTCTATGTCAGTTCGAAGCTGTAGGCGTTCATGTTAATTTGTAGATTTATTACTCAGCTTTTTATCATGAGCGAATCTTACGTTGCAAGGCAACGGCTGCAACAGATTTTTTTTTATTGAGATTTAAACTGAGCTTTAACAAAGACTAGGACACCACCGCATTCTTTGTTTGTCCCATCACTATCAGAGCGTACCATGGAACAATACTCGGCGAAGAAATCTGCATTGCTGATATCAAACCAAGTTTCGGAAATGGCAACCATACCGTATCTCCCTTCTTAACGCTGTTGTCACTAACTCTAGACACTTTATTTCGTATATTCCGAGCGTAAACACAAAGTAGTTAGACGCAACTGAGACCTATCTGGAAAGGTACTTCCGGAGGGGGATGGGTCTGCTCCACACGGACTTCGTCTCTAGAAAACAAGGCGCGTCTAGACTCACTTAGGAGCCCACCAAAACTCGCAGCTCCCGCTTCGTTCAGGCGTAGTCCGTCCTTCGTAAACATATTATCAAACTGCATTAAGAAATGCTGCCACAAGTTCATGAACTCACTTTCCTGACAACAGGGCTTCACTAATCTATCATTCAGACTGGAACGCCTTACTTAAGTAGGCGTTCCGGACGCCGATCCTAGGAGAACTGAAATCATAACGTTATCAGTTTCATCTCAAAACCGTCGAATGAGCCGGCGACATTTCCTCCACTACCTCCTCCGATCTCTCCTTCAGCACACTGTCAATACACACATCACAAAATAACAAGTGTATGTAAATTTACTTGGGTGGATCAGGTATATACGAACAGCCCTTGGGCCTCAAGACATACACTCAACAAATGCCCAGCGTGTCGAAGCGAAACTCGGGCATCCATCTTGGAACAAGAATAATTATGTGGTTATGTGTTATATGCGTATATTGTGTACGCCGCCAGTCAGTGGCGATACCTTCTCGTGTCCGGCCAGAGAGATGAAGAGCCAGTCTACTGAACTGTGTGGGGGTGAAGACGACCAATATAATAACTTTCAACAGTCTGCGAGGGAGTACTGACCAGTCTGTGGAGTACTGACTTGACTCGTCTGTTGAAAACATAACAACATCCATCCTTTACGTGGACAAGCTCCTTGCCCGCTGCTACTTTTTGGGGGGCGTGTGACCTGTAGAGGTTGGTGGGTTGGCGCCGTGGGGTTAAGGAAGCCGCCTAAACACTGCCCCCGTGACTAACCCCAGAGGTTACCGACTGTCATGGCCTGCGCCTAGGGTGCTCCCCCTGAGTCATACTTGAGACATCCTGACACACAATCTACGTTACGTGACAGCACAGGCGAAAAGAAGGCAGCCAATGTGACAGCCCCCTGCATCTCCATGGTAACGTGAGACAATAAATTAACCTCAGACACCGAAGCAAATGTTTATGTGAACACCGCGCGGGAAGTTAAGAGGACAGGAGGGGCAATGCTCCGCTCTTATCATTCCCTATTTATCATTTCACTGTACTTACTCCTGACTTATAGTCAATTTCCACACCGGCCTTTCTGTCATGGTATTTTTCTTAAAGGATCTGTTTACTTAAAGCGTCTTCGCAGTACCTAAAAAAAAAAAAGCCTGGAAGTGGTTTGGCTTACGCACCCTCTCGAGCGAGAGGTGGCGAGCGTGGCGCCGCACTGCGGCAGCTGCCTGAACCAGGCGGCAGGTGTAGCCCGCCAAGTGGATAATTACACCGACCCCGCCACCACCACCACCGCCACACCAGGAACCACACTAACCCCGGGGTTTTACTTTCTTAGCCATTCATAAAGTACCGACACACGCTAATGAAACTATCCATCGTCACAGGCTGTCATCTAGCGGGGAAACCAGTTTAGCACTGGTTTGTGGGAGTAGCCTAGAGGTTGAGAGAGAGTGAAAGGCTATGGGAGCCACTGGTGGCGCTGTTGACTCAGTAACCTCGTCGTGCAAAGACTTTTCGAAAGGAGCACAGAATTAAATCGTCTTAGAGTTTGGGTATGACGACCTCTGGCCTGACCTTTTCAGGATCAGGTTAAAGGTCTGGCCATCATACTTATAAAAAAAGATAAACGTTCATGTAACTGGTCATCGATAAGCAAGGTCAGCTGTGTAACCGCTGTTACGATTTCATTCAAATTCGAACTGAAACGGCGAAAAAAAAATCTATGCAGTATTATAAACATAAATGGTTGCCAATAGCTTCCCTATCATAGAATCCCTCAACCACTTCCATTCTAATCTCAGGGTATTTCTAATGAAATGGTCCCTTGTGACTAGCTATTAAGAACTGAGAGGCGCGTTGCTGGGGTCCAGCTGCTGGTGAGTGGTATGACCTTTGACCTGACCCCCTAAAAGTCACGTCAGTGCACCTGTGGGTGTTCATGTCTTACTTAAAGGGTCGTTCTCAGGGTAGGGAACTCAGCAAAGTTGGCTTGGAATCAACATTTCGATTGACGCCTCGCATTCCTGAGGTTATCGGTTCGAATCTCACTCCAGGCTTAATAATGAATTCTTCCTTACCATCTTAGATAACCTGGAGACCCCTCGTACACCACATGTAAGTTTTGGTTCTTATAAATGGGAGATAATAGAGTAGAGAGATCTACCAGATTCGCGTAAACGGCCTAATACCTGTCTTGTGTATCGCCGCTGACCTTCGTACCTACAAAGGTAAAAATATTGCTGAAAATCGTAAAAGTTAATTGTTTAGAAACAAACCATTAAAAAGACAGCACACAGACAAGACCTACTGAAAACGACAGACATAAACGACAAAGACATAGACGACTCAATCATAATAACGCAGACAGACGGGTCTATAAAACGACTCAGACAGACAACCCTATAAAACGACACACACAAACGACCCCATGAAACGAGAGAGAGAGAGAGAGAGAGAGAGAGAGAGAGAGAGACGACACATCCAAAACGACAGGGTCTACCGCCACACTCACAGTGCCCTACGGAGAAACGACAAGGAAAAATGGCTAGACCCCTCGGTGCCTTACGTGACGACACGACACGGGGGGCGTGGGGGTCGCACCCCCCACACCCCCACCCCCTCAACCATCCAGCAACAGGTCCCCTAATTCCCCGGCCTCAACCCACCCAGGGAACCCACACTAACCCACCCACCGCCCACCTACTTCCCACACGCTCTCTCTCTCTCTCTCTCTCTCTCCTGGCCCGGAAGGCCGCTCCGGCCCC
>JAUUDW010014836.1:0-10102 GCA_032361385.1 Panulirus guttatus | reverse complement strand
GTGAGAGAGAACGGAAGAAAAAAGTGTCAGAACGAGGTCAAAGGAAAAGCACATGCTTGTAAGGTGTATGGATGGGTAAAGAGTATACTGACTCGGCGACTCAAGTTTAATGATGGTGACATATGATTTTGGAGGATATTGCCGCTTTCGTCAAGCGACTGCTCTCTGATTCCCGCAACCTCTAACTCCATATAACTTTGACATAGGTTTAACAGTAGTGAAGGTTTAGTTTGACCAGACATCTCTTTCGAGAATTTTCACGCTTTGCGGAATCATTGTTACCATCCAGGAATGGTATGCAGTCCCACGGGATCACATGGGAAGGAGAGATAACAAGAGACCTGGTGGTCCATGAAGAAGTCATTTGCTGAGAGAGCGTACGTTGTGTAATCACAGTGTGATAACCTTTCCTCGTCATCCACAAATAGGTCTTTCTGGTCTTTAGCTAAGGGCAAACTAACAACTTCCGTCGCTCTACCTTCCCCTCACTTTTCCGTCCTGACAGTACTATAGCTGTCTCTCTCATTGACAAGGCAACTCTCTCTGGTTCCCGTTTCTCCTCTAACTCCACCTTTGATGACTAACATTCCTTCACCCCTGTGATCGTGTTATTTTATCTATAGTCATCCAGTTTACGTTAAGATAGATAACATTGTCTTAGGTTTCTGTTTTTCTCTCTTGTAACGTTTCCACTACTAGGTTTCTTTTTTTTTTACTTTTCCTCGTAAGGTGTCCACGAGGGAGAGAAGCGAGGTAATTACATCCTCAAAACGGCAACATGATCTTGTGGATTTCGTGTTCAGTCGTCATACGGGTCACCCGATCAAAGCACTTCAGGTGTTTGTGTCATTCTCTGAACACGTATTAGTTTCATATGTAAAGGCCATCTAATAATTGCTGTATGTGTATCGATAATAAAAGTTTTTTGTTTTTCAATTTCTATTAATGTATCTTTATTACTTTGTATAACAGAGGGTAGCGTTTCGTGAGAATGAAAAGAAAAAGTATTTTTTGTTTCGTAAAATATCACTGCCGTTCAAAGATGTGCTTAAATTCACTATATTTGATGTTTTCCTAGAATCATTTTTATCACTAGTGCAATGCTTAAGCTGATTATAGCAAATAAACACTCTAATATTACCCGTAGGCTGTCAGTTAGAGAGCCCCACTATCCTCTCTTTGGCATTCATGATTTCTTTAAACTGGCACGCGCAATACAGATGGCTACAGTCTATACAAATTCAGTGAGTTCGATTAATGAGGATCATTTCACATCTCTCGGTTTTCTTTAGTAAAGAAAAGAATTGCTGTGACGAAAGTCGAGAATAAGGTGATTCCTGACTGTAGTATTTACACTGTAAAAGATCGTAGGATCGTTTATACTTGGTACTTATCTACTTCACATTGGCAGGGACCTACTAGCATTTCATTTGGCGGCTGAAGCAGTATCACATACATGAATTATTATTTTTCTCACATTTGTCCCATTTGCAGCGAATAATGTTCCTTGGAGTCGTTGGCTTGTATCAACTTTGGGGAGGAAAGCAGACATAATGACACGACCTCAGCAAATCTTAATATCCGGGTCACCGGAGCTCAGGCGCTGTGGAGGATAATGCAGGTGTGGAGAATAATGCAGGTTGATATGTACCAAGAAGTCGGCTGCGACCTGCTTGTTATAACGCAGTGTTAGGGTTGTCTGCTGTGGCTTTATGTTGTTGAGTGGAAGCTATAAAGTATGCTGTGATGATGAACCGTCGACTTTTGTTCGTCTGCGGTTATTGTTCACCATGATATTGGCAAACAACAGTTGTGGGTACGTTATTTTCGGGCTGGAAGATGTGAAGCGCAACTCCAGGATGCGTCGTGTTGCTGGCCTGATAGTTATGGACTGGTTCTTGTGGAGTATAGTCAGGGTGTATTATAAGAAGGGCCATCAGGTGTGGCTGGGTTGTTATGGTGCAGTGTTAGGGTACACTAAGACAGTGAGCCGTCAGCTGTGGTTCGGTATTCCGGCGTCTTGTTAGCGCACCTCCGGAACACTAGAGCAAGAGCTGTGGCCTGGTCGTCTTTGTGTTGGTGGGGCGCATCGCACTGCTGGACCGTCACGTGCCAGTTAGTTGCTGTCGTTAAACTGTAAGGTGTGCCATAGTGGAGGGGTATCAGCTGTGGCACAGGTATCAATGTGCATTATTAGGGTGATCCATGAAAAAGGAAAATTATCTCTTGAATTTCAGTATTAACATGCGCCATAAGACAGAGTCAGCAGTTGCGACATGTATACTGTGGCTCAGGACTAGATTGAACCATAATGTTGGACTTTCGTCTGTAGCCTTAAGTTCTCGCTCATTAGCAGGAAACAGACGTCGATTCTGGTAGGGTTATTGTTGAGCAGTGTTCGGGTGCTCCACATTGCCAGTTTGACATATTACACCAGGTTGTTATGGCACGGCTTTAGGTTACACCACAGTAAGAGCTGTAAGCTATATCTCAACTGTTCTGGCACAGCGTAATACAGAACAAACTATGGCTGTTAGAACTGTAGCACACACTTGCCAGTTATCTCTTACAGTGCCGTTTCTTACTGTTACCTTAGCAACCCAGGAACACTTCCCATCTGTTCACAGCCGTAAGTGCCATCTTCAGTAATCGTAACGTAACTCATCTCCCATCCCTATAGTATGGCCATACGTGCGGTGAAAGCGGGTTTGGTCTTAGTTATTCTTGAGCAACCGAAGCGGGTAATTCAAGCTATTTCGGGTGGTGGGTACGATAATGACGATATCGGCCTTAAAAGTAGGTGTAAAAGTGACTTTATTGGTCTTAAAGATAGGCCTAAAGATGATAGGCCCAACAACCAACCGCCCATCGTCTGCCTCCTACACTCTCTGGAGTAATTTCCAGAAACGGAACTAACGTATGGCTATATAAAGTGTATATACGTGTCCTCCCGTTCGGTCCATATGAAATTCCAACTATTAAGAGATTGTCGTGATAACTGTACACGTTGATTTTGACAGCATTTGTAATATCAGACGAAATGGTAGGTTGTAATACATTGTATATTGTGCTGCTGATGGTTTTTGGAATGAAAAGATGTGTTTATTCTGCCTAACACGAAAAATACGGCAATTTTGCCGTCAGATACCGACTGACTCATTCAAATACCATCATCATATCATGTCGTCTGAGGAATTTAGCTCTGGACGAAGATTTTCATCAGTTCTGAGAGATGATGCCAAGTTTAGATCGAGCTAATTATGGTTGTCTTTGTACCAGACTCCACGTCCAACGACAGGTCAGAAGATGAAAACTGACTGCTACCACGCAACGACCAGGCAATCTCAACCAATGATACGTTGTCATGTGGGTGAACAAATCATAGATCTTTAGGACTTTAAGAGCGTTTGTTGCCAATGACGTCTTTTAACTGCGTAACTAGTTCCAGTGTCTGCAATGTGTCTTGCGCAATGATACATGTTTACCAACCAGTGAGGGAATTTTACGATAAAGTTACCAGCCTCATTTTTGCACGTTAAACATCGCTAAGCAAGTTCTAAATAAACTTTACTACATTTAAACACCAAGGAAATATACGGGGCTAACGTTATACATAATGCCAACATTGTACGCGGACTGTGTTTCAAAGGAGCGGTTCGGTATTACTCTAAGGCTAGTCGTATTTAGGAATATTTCCAATTTCTCCGGCCGTCTTGATCTTTACTAGCACAGCCTCACACACACGAAAGCCACATTCTCCTCATATTCAAGATCCAAGGTATTCAAATTCCTTTTCCAGCTCTATCAGTCTTTCTACGCTATCTGTATGCATCAGAGAGAAGGCTAGTTACGGTCAGTGTCTAGAATACTTAAATATCTTGGCGATTCTTGTATCTGATATTCATAATACGGGTAATGAAAGAATAGTTTGTATTCCGTGTGCAGAAATTTGCTGAGAACTGCTGCCGTGCCAGCAGGAAATCAAAGATAACGGCATCGCAAATACAGAATGAGAAAGACAACGCTACATGATTCCCGAAACGTCTGCTCGTGTTGTCTCCGCCTGTCATTTTCATCAGAAACGTTCCAACCACAAAAGTTAATGTTACTTGAGCTACGGGGGAATTGTCGCTTCTAGGGAAGAAAGAGAACATGATTACATTTTCTTCAGCAAATGCTCAGCATTAGGGTGAATGGAAGACTTACCCGTTGGTGCCTGCGCGGTAATGCGAATATCATATAATGCACCAGGTCGTCATCTGCGGCCCGTGCACATTGGTGCAGCGTTAGGGTGTGCAATATGGCAGGGTCGATAGTTGTGGCACCGGTGGTTGTGGCTCAGTGTTAGAGTGGGCTGTAATGATAGGCTATTGGCTATGACCTAGTTGACATGAATCAGTGTTAAGATGCGCAATAATGGCGAACTGTTAGCTGTGGCCGTTGTATTGTGGCTCATTATTAGCGTGCGCTTTAGTGTTGGGCATGAAAATGTGGCCCGAGTGTTGTGTTTCAGCGTGCTTTTAAATCTTACTTTACTGATATATATGAGAGATCTATACTGCTGGATTGGGTTAGAAATCCATTCTTCCTATCTGAAAATAATATGAAGAAGCTTCCTATTTGCCTTCAGGAAGCACTGTTAGAAGTGTGTTCAGACCGTGGCCTCATAATGATACTTGAGAGCTCAATCCTCACACACTTTTGGAGCTGTGTAAAGAAGGAGCACCCTGACCTAGGAAAGACGGTTTTGGAAAACCTTCTGCTCTTAGGGTTTACCTACCTTTGTGAAGCATCTTTCTCTACAGTGAATGTTATCAAGTCAAAACAGATAAACAAACTAAATATAAACCTGGAACAAAGCCTGATCACTGCAGTAGCCTCTCTACCACCCAGAATGGCAAAAATCATAGGTGAACATCAACCCTGCATTTCACATTGAGTTGTAAGTAATTTCCAAGCATTTTTATGTTATTTCGTTCGTCTTTTTCCTTTAGTATACCGAATAACATATTAGTGTCCAGTACTCAAATTAAGCTAACTTTTAATATGATTTGCCCTGTCCTTCCCAATATTGAATCTAATCACTCATGGGATTACTTAACGGTAGAAGAAGATAACAAGGGGTACAATAGGTAAAAAAGTTTGGAGAACACTAGGTTAGACTAAAAAAAAAAGAGAGGAGTAAAGGAAGACCTGATAACATCTTTCAAGTTTCTGAACCAGTTTGATAATGTTGGCAGTGAACAGATCTTTGAAAGGTCCTAACGCAGAGCAACCAGAGGTCATAACAAGAAAATGTAAAAAAATCGTGTTACAGATGTATCAAAGTACTTAATAGTATCAGGTTACTGGGTGAATGGAATTAGCTAAGCTGTGAAACTAAATGCCGACAGTAATAAAAAGTTTAAAAACTTGTGTGATAGTACAGACAGTTGAAGAGTTAGGGCCCCACGAGTGTACATACAACTCCTTTCCTGTACTGTAAAATTAAGTAGATACAAAGGAAAAACTCATTGCAAAGAAGTAACTACCTAAGTAAGAGGCAACACGGGTTCAGAGAAAAGAGGTCATGGGTAACAAATCCTTTAGGCTCCTGTGAGAGGGAGGTTTCAGATTAAAGGGAGGGATTGGTTGATTACGTGTTCTTTGGACTGCCAGAGGGCATTTCAGTCTCGCACAAGAGGCTTGTAAAGAAATTCTATTTTCAGACAGGCACCGGGGGAGGGGGGGAGGAGCGGATTCCGTCGGAGATTGAAATATCAGTGGAAGGGAACAAAGGACACATGTGGGAAGAGCCTTTTCTAAGTGGGATGAGTTTACCGATGGCGTGCTGCAGGGCTTAGTCTTTGGTCTGTTGATATACCTGATCTGTGTCAATAATTCGCCAAAAGGACTGTATACTTGAATATATATGCGAATAATGCTGAGGTCACAAGAAGAGTAAGGGTAAGTGAGGGATGTCACCTTACAGAGGGACTGATACATTGTTGATGAAGATCATCCTAAGCAAATTCAAAGTAATGAAGATGGCACACATTGTTAAAAGGCCTCAATATGACTTTAATCTGTAAGAAACGATATTACAAAAATATGTGTGAGACAGGGACTTGAGATTCAAATATGCATCCAACCAATTGTCAATACTTCAAGTTGAGAGAATGAATAAGGAGTCAGAAAGTTTTCTAATTAATGTTAGCATTGGGGATAAAGATGTGTTTAATGCACTCACTACTTTCTTGGAATATGCTTCTGAAAGAGAAAGTCTAAAGGGAGGTAGTAATGGAATCTTTTATCAAAGCTGAGTTAAAGGAAGAGGTTTAGAAGCTTTAAATATTCTCACTTTGGAAAAGAGAATAATGGATGACTTGATTACTGCTTCAAGTTTCTGAATCCATTGACTATGTCGGTAGTGAACAGTTCTCCGCGAGATGCAGAGAAAGGACAACAAGAGATAATAACAAGAAACTAAGTAGAAGAGAATATGGTGTTACAGTTATGGCGGAAAGGAATGAGATAAGCGATGAAACTATGAGTGCTGACGGTATACAGAATTCAAAAAGTTTTGTGACAACAAGAAACTTCACGAGATGGAGCTCCTCCCTGTACTGAGCAAACAGGTATTAGCAAAGAAGTAATCACACACATAAGCGCACGCTATACGCTCCCACTTTCCATGGGCTCATTCTACACAACCTCACACATGTATATGCTATGCTCTCACCCTCCACGGAGTCATGCTACACACATACACACTCACACACTCTACAAGCTGGAACACTTCGTCACGTACAAGCTCTCGAGGACTTCACTTCCTAACGCCTGAATGTTGTTTTTACCCAACGTTCACCTTAACTTTCTCTTCGTGTTGGCTAACCACAGGATTCTTCAATGGTAATTACCAGACTCTCACAGAAGAACTAACCCACTTTCCAACACACAGACACTCACGCAAGGGTGAACACACACACAAAAAAATCCCCTCTCCCGAGGACTGGTGTGGTAGCTGTCTTTATGACAACCTTGAAACTCGTGTCTTGTTCGCTTCGACTGCTCTATTCCCTCTCATTTACCAGTCTCCTCCCTTGAGACCCCTTTACATCGGGCGTGCTCTCAGGAGCCTAGGATCCCTCCCTTCCCTCTTATACTTTTCGTAACTCCAGAGCACCCATTTCCCTTCCCCATATACCGCTCACCAACTCTTCCAAATCTAAACCTAAATTCCCTTTCTCTATCCACTAATCCCGAACTCTTCCTATCCTACCTCATTTTCTTCTTTTTTCTCTCTATCTCTCAGAAAGTAGCTACGGCAGCCGACCCCGTCTGGCTGGTCATACACCTCAAGGCACCGTTAATGTTCATTTTCTCTGCTTTCCTCGCTAGGAAGCCGCCGCTCCCCAAAAGTGACCTGGTTGGAGGGTCAGCCTCCCTAGGGGACATGATTGACGTGTTAAGCGGGTCAGTCTCATCTCCAGAACATGTTAGGAGGGCATGCTTCCCCTCAGAAAGGTGTTAGGATGGCCAGCCTCCCCTCAAGGACGTGTTAGGAGGACCATTCTCTCCTCGGAGACGTGATAGAAGGCCAGCCTTCCCTCGGAGACGTGTTCGGAGGGCCAGATTCTCCTCGAGGACATGTTAGGAGGGCCCGTCTCCCTCGAGAGCATGATAGGGGGGCCAGCTTTCCTTCAAGGACATATTAGGAGGGCAAGCCTACCTTCGAGGACGTTACAAAGGCGAGGCTACCCTCGGAGACGTGTCCTGGAGCCAGTCTCTCCTCGAAAACTTGTCAGAGGGGTCAGTCTCCGCTCGGGGACGCGTAAGGAAGGCCGATCTCTCCTCGATGTCGTGTTAGGACGACTCCTCCTTTCCTTGGAGAACATGTTAGGAGGGTCAAAATCACCTTGAGGAAGTATTAAGAGGACCAGTTTCCCGTCGGGGACGTGTAAGAAAGGCAAACTTATCCTCGGGGATGTGTTAGTAAGGCAAACCTTCCCTTGAGACGTGTTCGAAGAGCCATGTAACTTTCCTGAAGTATGTAAGGGCTATTCATCTGTAAGTGGCTTGTTCCAGGGACCATCGTCCTTTAAGTCATTCCTTCAACAATGACAACTTATAATACTATCTTTTCAGTAGTGACTTGCTATAGGCCGTCATGACTTAGTGATGTAAGTGATGACTTGCGGGACATACCTCCCTCAATGATGAAGTTGGGCTCATGCATCCTTAACAATGCGCTATAGGCTCATCCTTTCCCCAGTTACTGGTATGGCTGCATCATTTTCTCAGTGACGTGCTTTATGGCCATTCTTGACCTCAGGTATGAGCTATGTGGCCATTCTTCACCTCAGGTATGTGCTATGGGGCATCCTTCCCTTAGAGATGGTCTTTGAGACCATAGTTCCTTTAATGACGGCTTCTGAGGCATTACTTCCCTTAGTGGTGGCTACTGAAGCCATACTTTCCTTAATGACGATTTCTGGGGCCAATATCCCTTAGTGACGACGTCTGGAACCTTCCTTTCCCTAGCAACCTCTGAGGTTGTTCTTTATTCTAGTGACGACTACCATCCTTCCTATGGGGGCATCTCCCCCTTAGTGACGACCTCCGCGGCCCTCCTCCTCCTTAGTGAAGGATGCCCTTAGGGCCATACTTACAATGGTGACGACCTGTGGCGCTATCCCCCCCTCCCCCCTTTGGTAACGACCTCTGGCTTCAGCCTTCCCACAGAGACGCGTTCTATCCCAATATCTCATTAAGATGTGTTTCGGGCACTATCCTACCCTCAAGACGTGTTCTGGGTCGCTTTCTCCTTATTGTGATGAGTTCTGGGGCCACCTCCCCTTAATGAAGTATCTTGGGGTTACTCACATGTTACGGACGTGCTGGTTGGTTGGCTGGTTATTTGGGATTCTTACTTTTCAACTGCCAAGGTCGTTTGATCAAGTTATGACGGCCACCCTAAAAGATAACTAACTCCTTCTTAAGGTATTCAAGACAATTCTCGCCATGTACATTGTCGCTGACGTACGTGGTTAGAGGGTTCGATACGACTTCAAGTAATGAGAAAAATGTCCCTTTAATAAACTTAAATTCATTCTTTACGGTGTCATTTCTGTTTGGAAGGTACTTTCACCAGATCACCAATGCAACTACCAGCCAAAGTCACTTCGTCAGGGCACTGTCTCATCTCCTCCAGTGATACATCCAGCCCCCTTGTCAAAGTGCTCAGTAATGATAATTGTCAAGTGTGTCTGTCATGTCATGTATCTTGTACTAAAGTGACCATGTAACCCAGTTTTATCTTCCGCGACAGAGTCTTGTTTCCACTCTTCTCTCATAATGACCTACACCCTCTCCTTTTTAATTTCTCCTTTTATCCTCCTCTGTTTACAATGTCTCCTTCTTATCATAGCGTCGCCTCTTTTCCTTAATCCTTCTCCTCTGCTCCCGCGTGATGGCTATCCTAGCGTGACTGAGGTTCTGTTTCCCCAGCCTACCTTCTCATCATCTTTCTTTGGTTCCAGTGGCTTATTCTGCGCCTACTTTTTTTGAAAGCACTATTATTGCTGCCTCCGCTTTCTTTGATTCCACCATATTGATTCTTTTTGGTTCCACTATTATTGCTGCCTTCGTTTTTTTTTTTTTTGCTTCTGTCGCGTCATTTCCCAGTGACACTGCTCAGATGTCCAACATAATGTCTATTATAGTATCCTGGCGTTAATCCAGTCACATATTTCTAAATCCCCTCCACCCAAAAAAAAAAAAATACATGGATACAAGTAGGGAACCTCGTGTGACCTTATCAGACTTTGGCCAGTTACTCAAGTCATAGCTCAGGTACCCGAGCACGTAGATGACCCCTAACCTTCACAACGGCAGGTCCATCCGCGTCTAGACTGCCGCCAATCAACGATCCTCTATAATCCTCCAGGGACTCATCGTAATGGCTTACCCTCTACACCATAAATGCCATCTAGTTTAGGTTACCCGATCGCCGTTGAAACAGGATGGCGCCAGTCTTCTCAATCAGTCTGACGGTCTGTCAGGCAAGTAGTCTCTCTGGCTTTGAGACACCGAGACACCATCAGCGCCTGGAAATGTGCAT
>JAUUDW010014814.1:0-10103 GCA_032361385.1 Panulirus guttatus | reverse complement strand
TTAGACCACAGTGTTCGTGGCATCATAACATACTGTAATCATAACCTGCAGGAGGGTAAAGGAAGTGAACGGGATAGAGTGAATTGGAGTGATGTGCTATACAATGGGGGACGCGCTGTCAACTGACAGAACCAGGGCATATGAAGGACGTTTCGGTGCATTACAAATAACACCTAAATAATGCATGTGAGCGAATAAGGTCTTTTCTTTCTCTGTTCCTTGCGCTATCTCGCGGGAAACGGCGGACGCGTAAAGAAAGACAAAAATGCATTATTGATTTCAGAGTATAGGCAGCCTAGTCTGCTTGGCACTGTAGCACATGCGTCACTGTAGCCCAAGAACATGCGATAGTCCTCGTCTTGTCATCCTGGTGCCGCAGTCCTTACAGTGTCATGGTCTTCACGGCGTCATGATTTTCGAGTGTTCTTTTTTCACTGTTGTAAGCGGGTTTCGAGTGTATGTGGCAGCATAGTACCTGGAACGCTGCAGTGTCATTCCACTGTCTGGGGGACTCTGTGGTGCTGGTAGCGAAAGACACCTCATGACAGAGTTCGTGTGGCCACAATCTTCGCCTCGGAACAGCGACTGTGATTTAAAAAGATATCGTACGAAAAATCATTCGTGAAGATCTTTCGTGTTAGTATACTGTCGTGACGTAGATATCTTATAGCTGAAGTGGTCACAGCGATACAGTGGCCTACTGTTGATCACGGAGGCTGTTTATACCTGGTGCACCACTGTGGTCGCACCTATGTTCCAGCCTCGTCTGGGGATGGAGTCACCTGTTTCATAATGAATACAATTATGCAAATTATATTCTTCGTAGATGCAGCGCATTTGCGCCTTGCATCCCTGCCATGCGCGTGTGTCGGGATCGGTCCCCATTCTTCGCTGCTGGGTCCTCGAGTGTTCTCGCGCCCGTGGCTTTTGCGACTTAAGGAAGAGGTTCTTGACTTGGAGGAACCTGTGTTTTCCATGACTCCGTAATGTCCTTCCGGCGCAAAGAGCAAGTTTTTCCCGAATACTCTCTCTCTTTCTCTCTCTCTCTCTCTCTCTCTCTCTCTCAAAGCAACAAATTAGCACACTCATCTGCCTCCCGACAAACCCTGCTGTTGCTGGCCTGAGGTCACCACGTCCTGCGCCTCTCTGCATACATACATAACTCCTGCCCCCTGGCCAAGGTCGCGGATGCAGACGAGCCACACCTGCACACTTCACATCAGACCATCACGCGCCCAGAATCGCCTTTTTATAGGCCATAAGACAGTCCGGGGCTCCCGAGTTGCCTTCGCTGGTAATTCCATCTGTAGCACAAAGTGTTCTTGTGAAAGATGCCGAGAGGCTCCACCTTTAGTTTATGGTGATCGTGAGTCAGTCAGTTGAAATCTTTTCCTACCACTTATCGCTCTGAACATCTTTTCCTCCTTTTTAAATGTACTGTATGATTGGGCATACATAGTTGCATAGGATGTCGTAAAAGTAACGAGCATTATAGGCGTTCAGCGCCACAGAATGTGACTCAGGAATCCCTTGACTTTGATCTCGAAGACCTCAAGCTTGTTACGCCTATTGATGAAGTTCTCGTTCCAGTATCGAAGTACTGTTATCACCAGCATAGAGTAATGTTCATTCTGCATGCCAGGACTCCTTCACAGTTTGACTAATCGAGCAATTCAACTTCACACAAGTTATTCACAAACAAGGAATAGATTACGTCTTTCGCTCTGGTTTAGAGAAGAAGAATCATAAACAAAAGTTTCATCACCTTTTCCCTTCGAGCGAAATGGTTCTTCACGCCTCTGGTTCGCGGCTTTTCAGAAACCGCCCCTCGCCCAAGCCGGCTTACAAATCCTGCCAGAACAACCACCCAATTTGTCGTCGATCGATCAGAAATGGAAAGTGAGGCGAAGTGACTGACTAGGAGGTGTCGCTGTGTGTGTGTGTGTGTGTGTGTGTGTGTGTGTGTGTGTGTCAGGAGGAGGGGGGGGGTGCGTGGATGCCCTGGGATCAGAGTTGTCTCCACTGTGTCATCTATGCCACCCTGGCGCTCATTGTGTCATGTATGCCAGCCTGGTGTGTCCAGGTTGGTGTCACACAGAGTTACATATACACAAAGCCCACACAGACTCTACCGTCCAGGCGAGGTGGCCTGCCTTAACACTACCGCAAAGCCAAGGTTCTCTCTCTCTACTGTGTCATAAATCCCATCGCAATGTATCGAGGACACCTGACCATAGGATGGTTCGGAATGTGGCACATTCGTGGGACGGGACTCACCCTGGCTGGGAGGGACGCACCCTGGCTGGGAGAGACGCACCCTGACTGGGAGGGACGCACCCTGACTGAGAGGGACGCATCCTGACTGGGAGGGACGCACCCTAACTGGAAGGGAAGCACCCTGGCTGGGAAGGACGCACCCTGGCTGGGAAGTAACCAATGTCAGGACCCACCGGCTCCTCCAGGCCTTCGCCTGTCACTACAGGTGGGACAGGCGGCGTCAGGCCCAACCTTCCCCTGTCATTACTGGGTAGTAGATCTCCGTCGGCCGTGGCGTCGCGGGTGTTGTACTATACGAAGGAAAAGTGATGACCGGCTGCCTATAAGAGCTGATACGCTCGCGAGGATTTAAGGGATACCTAATCATTTTCTTCAACGAAGGAAAAACTCGTGGAGTCATGTCCCCTCAAAGAACTCTCTCTCTCTCTCTCCCTCTCTCTCTCTCTCTCTCTCTCTCTCTCCTTCAGCTGTCTTCTGTTATGCATACACGAACGTTTTTAAGTACTGTACTGCAGGATTCATCATCCCTTTGGATAATTATCAGGTGAATAATTCAGACTTGCCATTCCTACTACTTAAGACGACACGACCAAGTCAAGTTACTGCCTCTGTAAAGAGTTGGTAATTGCTGCCTTGAGGAAAATAACAACAGCGAGTAATGATAACTTCCTGAGCCCAGAGCCAGGGAGGCGGGCGATCCCGGCGTTCCTGTGGGGCCGGAGTGTACGGGGCCGGGAACGGCGGACGCCTTTCTCTATGGTCTACCAGCGGACCAACTGGAACGCAGCGGAATGGAACGATATGACGGGGAGAACTTTTCATTAGGGATCCACTTTTTAATATGCAGACTGTGTATTGTATTAGTTTAAAGTAAAGGAAGATAATGCGTTGATGCCATTCCCTTATATTTGATATGAACATGAACTGCATAATGCGTGATACAACCCTAGCCTGATAAAACTGTGGGTTTTATATCCTCGTTTTGGCATCAATGTGAGCTACACATCTCTCTTTTGGCAACACTGTGTTGCAAAATCCTGGCTTGCATTGCCATAGACCATTTGTATGGCAACATAGCCTTGTGCAACTCTGGTATGGCATTTCTGTATGATGCAGCACTGGTATGGCAACATTATCCAGTTGACACCTTGGGATGAAGGCTTTCTGTAAATTCATCTCTGACTTGACAACATTTTGCTCTCCAGCCTTAGTAAGGGATCACTACCTGTCCCATTCTCTGAACACTGACATTGTGTCAGTTCATTATAGTCCTGGGAAGGATGGGATTGTGACTGTAATCTAGAGAGAGAGAGAGAGAGAGAGAGAGAGAGAGAGAGAGAGAGAGAGAGAGAGAGAGAGAGAGGTTACACCGAGGACGAGAGGTAACCTCCAGCGAGGCTGTAACATCGTCAGTGAAGGGAAAGGATCATCTATGCCTCGTCGAGGAGTCCATCACATCCCTGCTCCTGCGTGGAGTGCATCCTTGAAGTTGCACAAGCCCCATGTAAGAAGTTGTGATCGATCTCCTACATACCTCCTTTTCAAGGCGTAAACACATCACGGATAGTGGAAAATGAAACACAAGAAGTTTCTGTGTACTGAAGTGACCGTTAATGGTCAAGTCAAAGACCATGTCACCATACTGAAGGGTCGCACCGTCGTGCTCAAGGGTCGTACCGTCATGCTCAAAAGTCGTACCGTCATGTTCAAAGGGTTGTGCACTCGCGCTCGGGAATATGAGGCAGGCGCGGCCGGTGCGAGAGGGGCCCCAGGTTTATATCGGCAGTGGGGGCCTGGCGCTCCCAGACCCTGAGGGGAAGGTGGGCCCCAATCCCTGATGCTATCGCTCCAGTAATTATATAGTTCAATACGGTAAGCCTCCTGCCCTAAGGAGTGGGGCGGGGTGTGTGGACCGGGCCCTGGGAGACTTGGAGAGCGGGGAGAGGAGAAGGGGGGCCCCAAGGAGTACTTCAGGCCCCATGGTATGTGAGTTCCCCCCCTCCCCCAAAGTGTGTGTGTGTGTGTGTGTGTGTGTGTGTGTGTATGTATGTGTGTGTGTGTGTGTGTGTGTGTGTGTGTGTGTAAGCACCGGACAGACTAGGAGCTTCAAGACTCAGTCTCCAGAGGGCGGTGACCGAGCCAATGTTGATGTATGCAGTTGTCTTCCCCCCCTCCCCCCAAGTCCTCAACGCAAGGACGAGGGAGGGATGGTGAAGGGGTCGTCCTGGTCATTCCACAACACAGGGACGTGGGGGTCGTCTTGGCCTTCCAACGACCAAGCCAGCATCCAACCACACGGGACCTTCGCGAGTCTCGCCCACATCCTGGGGCTACGGACCAGCCTTCAGCGAGGCCTCTTGAACACAACCCAAGCAAAAGCCGTGGAAGGAAGGAAGGATGGTAATCTGAGGAAGGAAGGAAGGTAAACTGAGGGTGGAAGGAAGGCAAACTGAGGAAGGAAGGAAGGAAGGATGGTAATCTAAGGAAGGAAGGAAGGAAGGTAAACTGAGGGTGGAAGGAAGGAAGGTACACTAAGAAAGGAAGGAAGGAAGGATGGTAAACTAAGGAAGGAAGGAAGGTTAACTAAGAAAGGAAGGAAGGAAGGATGGTAAACTAAGGAAGGAAGAAAGTTGAACTGAGGATGGAAGGAAGGAAAACTACGGAAGGAAGGAAGGTAAACTGAAGAAGGAAGGTAAACTAAATGATACGTAAAACAGCTCGTTCGTCAAGTAAACCAAGTGGTATGGCCATCGACACCATCCAAATCGTGCGTCACGACAGCAAACTGCGATAGTGCTCGACAGATCCCTACTTCCTTACGTCAACTGGACACTTCACGATACAGATTCGCTTCAGAACCGCCAAACGGAATGCTACACCCGACAGCACCCAGCTGATGGTCCTGGTGTCTTAACTCAAACATCCTGATGACAACCCCTTAACAACTCGAGCTCCAACGGCCCGATGGCAACCACCACAACTCATCTTTCCTACATCCGTAGTTCTGAGACAATGAACTCTTCCTTCGCCAACCACTTGAGCAGAGAGTCATTTTTCGGGAAGTAAAGACAGATGGCGGGGATCAACGTGGAAGGCTCTTGTGAGTGTAGTGCTGTCTGCAGGACTTCGTAATTTCTCGCGAACATCAAATGTCGAAGGGCATCACCTGGATGGCTGGCTGAGGGACACTCCTACCTCCCCCTCGACCAGGCGTTCCAAAAAGCCCCCTTCCACCTATAAACACATTACCAAAAGGCCTGGGACAAAACTTCCAGCAGACCAATGGCTCCTCTTCACGGTGTACGTGGGTTCGAACCCCGACTGCCCACGTCCTCTACTTGTCCGTCTGCTTACCTCCCCATGCCCTCTGTCAACAATGATCCCTCCTTCCCATCCAAGCCCCATGTCCTACCCAGTGTAATCTCAAACGACATACCACCATTGTTAATCCAGATATCCAATGCCATCTTGGATAGTCATGTATCTATTTAACTTCATTCGCTCATCATCTCTCTCTCTCTCTCTCTCTCTCTCATCCTGTCTACTCCCATGCTCCCTCTCCCCCCTACCAACCACCCATAACCTGGCCCCCTTGGCTGAATGGGTTCGCGGGAGTGGATTAATGTGGACCACTGGTCCCACGACGGGATCTGATCGGGCTTAACAACCGGGATGTTTCCCCGGTACACCAGTAGGGGAAGGGAGAGAGAGAGGGCGGTGTTCCGGGATGCGCGGAGGAGCTGCCGGAATATCTGAAGGGGAAGGTTCCGGGATATCCAGAGACGTACCAGGATATACGTGGAAGGTACTGGGGAAAGGTACAGCTAGAAGCCGTCACACTCGTACATCCAGACGTCACAATTAATACGACGGGAAGCCGTCACACTCATAACAACATGAAGCCGTCATACTCATACTACATGATGTAGTCGCACTCATACCACATAAGCCATCACTCATACATACTACTAGGAGCCGTCACACTCATATTACAAGGAACAGTCACACTCGTACTATAAGGAACAATCATATTCATCCAAGGAACCGTCAAACTCATCCACGAAACCGTCACACTCATACTGCAAGGAAAAGCCACGCTCACTCTACTCTTCAACAGGGGACCAGCTCATCAACATGGTATGTTGTCATGATTAAATGATACCATATCACATACCATCTCAATAAAAGGATACAAAAAATATTTAATGGAGCCCAACTGAGAAAGCCATTAGGCTACATAATAAGGTACACGTCAGGGTACACGGAGAGGTACATGCCAGGGTACATACAGGAGAGGTACATGCTAAGGTACACGGAAAGGTACATGCTAGAGTACATACAGGAGAGGTACATGCGAGGGTACCGAGGGAGGTACTTGCTAGGGTAAATACAGGAAAGGTACATGTCAGGGTACACACAGGAGAGGTACATGTCAAGGTACATTAAGAGGTACATGCTAGGGTACACCGAGAGGTACATGCTAAGGTACATAAGGAGACGAACATGCCAGGATACACAGAGAGGTACATGCCACGGTACACAGAGGTACATACCAAGATACACGAAGAAGTATATGCCAGGGTACATACAGGAGAGCTACATTACAGAGGTACACGGAGAGATGCATGCCAAGGTGCAGCAAAAGGTACATACCAGGATATACCAAGGGGTACGCGCCAGGTACATGAAGAGGTACATACCGGGGCACATCATGAAGCACACGCCAGAGTACACGCAGAGGTACATACCAGGGTACACCAAGAGGACCATGCTAAGGTACACGAAGAGGTATATACCAGGGTACACCAAGAGGACCATGCTAAGGTACACCGAGAGGTGCGTGCCAGGGTACATCAAGAGGTCCATGCTAAGGTACACGGAGAGGTACATGCCAGGGTACACGGGGAGGTACATGCCAGGGTACACGGGGAGAAAGCCACAGGTTACAGTAGGACAAGGTCGCCTCGCCGCAGCAGTATAGGTGGGGACGAGTTAGTGAGGGGTACAGAGGTCCAGGGTACAACAGTATGAGCTGCGACGTCACACTGGAGCTGGGTAGGTGGCTAGGATGTCACACACTGGAGCTGGGGAGGTAGCTAGGACGTCACACTTGGGAGCTGGGTAGGTAACTAGGACGTCACACACAGGAGCTGGGTAAGTAGATGGAACGTCACACACTGGAGCTAGGTAAGGAGCAAGGAAGTCGCACACTAGAGATAGGTAGGTAACAAGGATGTCTCACACTGGGGCTCGGTTGGTCGCTGGGCATACAGTGGCTCGGGCGTGACACAGGAAAGGAACTGACGTTAGAGAGATCACATATCTCTGAGCAAGACCTTGTGGACAGGAACAACGTCCCCAAAACAAACATTTCGTATTCCTCGATCATTTTTCTCCCTTAGATCTACTCCCGGGCAAATATTTTCCTTCCCGGATCAAATTATTTGAGAATCTCTCGAGAGGTAGTCTTGTCACGCGAGGAGGAGGCATTAGCATCAGTCTTTACCGCGGGACATAAATCACTGAGGAACCTTTAAAAAAAAAAATGTCCCGAAGGGCCGCCTGGGATTCGAACACCTGGGCATTAACTACCTGGCAAAGGAGGGTTTACTTGCAGGTCACGTCGGATCGAACGTTCGTAGCCAAAGCCAACTGAGGGGCTCTATCGGGGACGAGAGAGAGAGAGAGAGAGAGAGAGAGCTCTGGTACTTCACTGGGGTTTACAGGCTTCCAGGGCTCCATTGGGGTCGACAGGCTCAAGTGAGCTCTATGGCTCCACTGGGATCGACCCTCTGAGCTGAGCGAGTTCTAGGGATCCATCGGGGGTTGACCAGCTCAATTAAGCGAGCCCTGGGGCGCAGCCGGAGTTGGGAAGTTCAACCCAGTGAGTTCTCGGGCTCTACTGGGGCTTGGCAGGCTGAACTGAGCACCAGGGGGTTGACAAGCTCAAATGAGAGCCCTCTGGGGCTCCACCAGGAGACGGAGCGAGAGTCCAGGAGGGGAGGGGAGGAGGGGGGCAGGTTGCAGTGTGAGGAGCAGAGGCGGTTAAAATGGTTTAGTTACGTCCCTGGCCATCGTGTCTTATTATATACTCTTGCGGAGTCTATAAAAGTTTCTCGTCTTCGTACTCAGGAGGAGCAGAGCGAGATTCATCTCTCGAGAGATGCGGGGACAAGGGGAAACGCGCGCGCGAGACGGGCATTACGAAGAATGATTCGGCATCTTCGAGGAATGGAAATTCTGTCCTTTGCTCTCGAGCCTTCGGACGTGGACTGGTGTAGAAAATCAGGTACAGTCTTCTCTCATTTTTTTTTCTATGCAGTGTCGTGTTGAGATTTGAATAAGTCTCTGCTGGGGTGTCTGATGAGGGGATAAGTGCGTGGGTACATGTTAATCAGGAAGGAGACCAGAAGGCTGGCTACTTGTACGTCGCTGGGCCCAACTGCAAGGCTTCGAGATTGGGATTCCATGTCCCCCAGATCTTGAGAATCAGAGGTTCGACTCCCGGAGCTGCGCAAAGTCATCCTCGCTTCGACTACGCCAAACACGTTCGTGTCAGTCAGAACCTGGATTCTTCACCTGGGGTCGAACCCTGAATCTAATGTCTAGCCAAGAGTGACCGTCACCACAACCACCAACGCGAGTTAAATCATCAACCTGGGGGAGGCCATCCGCTGGGGGCGGGCCGGCCGCCGCCCCCAGCCCCCCTGAAGGGCCGTTGATATGGGTGGGGTGGGTTGGGGGGCGGGAGCGAGGGGGAAGGGCCAGGTGGAAACGCTTCGTCATGATCAGTTAATTCTGTGGGTATGTAGGTGGGCGTGTCAGCCGCTGGAGATGTCAGCTGCTGATGATGTTGTGATAAGGAGACGTCAGACTGCTCGATGAAATAATGAATGTGAATTGATATCGAAGTTATTACTATTATTATTATTATTATCATTATTATTGTTATTATTATTATTATTATTATTATTATTATTATTATTATCATTATTATTATTATTATTATTATCATTATTACTATTAGTATTATTATCATTTAAGCAGTTGGCAGAAACTTTTATTGCAGAATTCCGACAGTGCAACACACACACACACACACACGCACCTATGTTAAGTTAGACTGAGCGTAACCAATTTGTGGCGGCAGAAGTGAGAATTAGTAGAGAACATACCACAATCCCTTGACAGTAAACCACACATTCCGCCACACTACCTCCCCACACTAACACGCTAGACAAACATTAATATTATTCTTACGCTCTTAGCTTGACAATACGGTATAGCTTTTCCACCACAATACCTTCGGGAATCCAGTACAAATAGAGTTAAATCCCACAAACGAGCAAATGAGACATATGTGGAACTTAAGAGGCGTTTTTACAGGCTGCTCAACGATTTTCAACGGTGACTTTATCTATCTCACGATTGCTAGACTTAGTTTAGAGAGAGGAAAATCTTCCATCGTTTCTCTTTAATATCAAGCATCACGAAGCTAATGCTTATGGTAAACGCTGTCATACTATCCCAAACACTGATCCAGTCTTGGTGAACGTTGTAATATTAGCCCACACACTAATCCAGCCGTGGTGAACGTCGTCATGCTGTCCCACGCACCGATCATACTACCCAAGGGACTAATATGTTTGACAAACTCTTGCACTGACTATGTAAATCAGAAGTGTGACTCAACGCTTAACACGTTTAATATACAGGCTATAATGTTCTCCACGCACTCTCTCACTGCAAAACACACTTTTCGAACCAAAGATGCTGATGAGTGGATTAGATATGTAGGCACAAAGAAAGTCATTATTCCAATATAT